>CATIWK010130210.1:0-11071 GCA_949634005.1 Mallotus japonicus
CACACTCCAAGACCCCTCTAACACGCTCCTTTACGTGTTGGAGATCAGGGGTTAGGAATGGGGGCCCCACCTCCTGCTAATTGCATGCTGCATTTAATGCAGCATGCAAGTGGGGGCCGAAGAGGCGACCGCCTCTTCGAGGAGGCGATCGCCCCTTGGATAGGAGGCATCGCCTCCTGGGCCCGGGTCTGGATGGGCCGGGCAGGTCTGGGGGAATCGGGCTTGGGTTCGACGGGCCTGACGGGCCTGACTCTTCTAAATGGATTCTCAAGGGATTAAGACTCTCTTTCTCGCATTCGAATCTTGTTTTCATCATCGGGCTTGTTGCGGACCGGCTAAACCGAGCAACCACGGTCCGTCCCCTGCCACAGGCCGACCGGATCGGGTGTCTACACCTATACATGATTCACGAGCAATTAACAAAATCCTTATAATTTGTTGAAGTCATACATGTGATTTTCTTGTAACTGGCTTTGTATTTTATTTTAATTTATTTTTTATTTGAACTATCAATATAATATTTAAAATTCATTAAACTTTTATTAATTCAATTTGACCCAAATAAAATTAGAAAGACAGTAAAGATCTCTTAACAACTAATTTGATATAACTGTATACACTATGACTTTAACTCAATATATCGTTTAAATGAAAATGGTTCATGTTATACTGTAACTTGCTCTATATTTTACATAAATAGAAAGGATGACTATAGAATTTTTTTTTAGAGAAGAAAGGATGACTACAGTTGAATAGACATTTTAGAACATATTTTTGAACATGATGTAGTCTATATCATACCTACTTAGTCATGCAACTTGGAGTTTGACTATATATATTAACTTGTTGATGTAAATCATTAGGGACAAGAGATAGATTGGCCTTTGGCTCCTCCTCATAAAAAAACTTTTCCCCAATAATTGTGGTCATGTAATAATTGAGGTTGGAGATGAGTCATGCATGTGGTAAATCGTAAGTGAGACAATGGAGCCATGTGATCAACTAAAGCCATTTAATTTTTAGTTTATCAAATTAAATTAGGAAAAAGTCCCCATCATCCCCATTTCATTACATCTCAACCCATATCCCATAAAAAAAGAAGGCACTCTTCCCCTCCAACCCTAATTGCCATTCATGACTTTACCCTACTTCATTTGCATTAGTATTAATATTATAATATTGAGTTAAATATATCACATAATATTGATTAATCAATTTAAAAGAATTCAAAATATTAAGTTGACTAATAATTATATATAATATTTTTATAAATGACTCCATATTAATAAAATTAAAGTTGATTAGAAATACATGGCAAGGGTTGATGAAGAGAATAATGGGAATGAAATAAAGAAAAACGCGTAAATGAAGAAGAAGAGAATCATCAATCGTTAATCATCATGTTATGTTATGTTATGTAATATGCATGTGTATGCCTAGCAAAGAAGGGACCACTCAGCTCAGCTGGTAGTGTGAAAAATGGCTTCTATATAAGGGAAAAGGGATCAGCTTATCATTTAAAGAAGAAGATGGACTTTGTAATCAATGCAAACTCAGTCCTTTGATATACAATAAATATTCATATACTGCAATTATTTATTCCCAAAAACTCCAACATTTGCATCAGATATTCAAAGCTAAAGCTTCTGCCACTACCATTTCTTTTTTTTTTTTTTTTTGAAGTCCTCTAGCCTCACTCTCTCATCATCATCATATATATCAAAACCCTCCATTCATTCATTTACCCTCTCCCTATCTAGCTATGTATATTTTATCCATGCATCATGGGCCATTGCACACTAGATACTGATATATATATATACATATTCTCTTCTACTTTGGCACAAAAGGTTAATTTTGGCCATCACTTTGACATCGACATTACATTAATTTCCTTTTAACAAATAATCAATGATTTTCATTAATTTAAAAAAATAATTTCTACCCCCAAAAGATGGATAATCTATTAGAAAAAATTACACATACAGAGTTTTATATTTCATTCTGAGCAAATAAAATTTATAAGCAAAAGAAAAGAGAAAAAAATAAAATGGTTGAATAATGAAAGTATATGTAAAACAAAGTCAAAAATATTATATTTTGTAGAAAATCATCTTTATAGATGATTATTAAGGCTAGCAGATACTCATGAAATGATTTCACTTTAATTAAATTAATTGTATGTATGATGAGTAGTGCTTTTAAAAAGAAAGGGTTTGATGGTATGGTGATATAGCAGAATAAAAATGATGAAGGATAATAATTGAAACTTCATGTATACATGAACCACAACTTCTTGAATATATTATATACAGGTGTTCAATTCAATGTTACTACATACTGGAATATAATATACTATAAAACTTATCATATAAATAGATGAGATAAAAAAAAAGGGCAAAAAGTAGAAAATAATAATGAAAAATTTCTTGAGATTCTCCATAGTTTCCATGATAAAAATTAGCCGCACGAGTTTCCTTCATTGGATTCTCTTATGTATGTTGGACTCTCTTCAGACATACAAACACCCACAACCTGACAACATCATCCCCACCTAACAATTACTGTTTCAAAACACTGCACATCTTCTAACCTTCTTCATCTCACTTTTCTCTCATATGTTCCCATTCATTTCCTTACAAAAACCTTGTGTTGTATCATCACTTTTTTTTTTTTTGTTACTGCTTCCAGTTCCCTGTACTTGACACTCACCAGTCACAATCCCAAAATATTTTACCTGTAGTTAGCAAGCAACCCCATGTGGGAAACTTGGGTAGCCTTGAAAATCTTATATATGCATATATATATTCTTGTATTGGACTCAAAAAGTAGAATATGGTGGGAAGACCTTTTTAAGAAGTCTTTTTTAGACCCAAGAATATCTGTACTCCTGCAGATGATATACTTTGATCCATATCATAGTGGGGAGCATCAATTTGTCTGGTGGACCCTTCAATATTAGTATTGTTACTGTACCCATTAATTAATTAATTAATTAATTGTTTCTCATTAAAGTTTAATTTTTGGTACAGCATAATTAGTGGGGGTGTGATCAAGGCGAACAACCCACCTCAAAAAAATCAGCAAAAAGAAACATAGAAATTAACACTTTGTTGAAATCATAGCCAGATCAACCACTTTTCTACAAGATGGGTTTTTTATCTGTTGATTAAAGTCTTAAAAATGCAAGTTATAATTAATTATGATCACACCTTCTGTTAAGGGAATTTGCATTTTGTGCATAAACAGCTAGTCATCATGCTTAAGAAAAGAGATAATTGCACGCTAAAATGATCACACTCAAAAACCTTCAAAATCAAGCCAATAACACATCTCACTCTTCAAAGTTTCAAACTTGCAAAGTCAGCAATACATGAATCTACTAGTAGTAGTAGTAGGCATAAGGCTCTAAATTAAGTTGGACACACCCAACCAAATTTAGTAATTAGTATACTCTAAAAGTTGAAAAAAACTCAACTAAATTAACAAACCCAAAAAGCTAGCATATAGCTTCTTTTTTTTTATCAATCACTAACACAGCCCAAAACTACTATACTACATAACTTAATAATCATCAAATTGAAAAAAAAATAAAAAAACACAACTATATATTAACTCAAAAAGAAAATTTGATTATAAGATCACCTCTTAAACTATCGAAATGATCTTAATCATGCAGCTGATATGAACAGATTTCAGACTGAGATATCATGAAGTGCATAGAAGAAGAACAACTCTAAATCAGGAGGAGCAAAGAAAGAGATTGGTCTCCTTTGCAACAAGCAATTTGACACCATTCTTTGCTTCTTCGGTGCTGGTGGACATGTTACAATCTCTGGTATTCGAAATTTTTGAGCTTTTGGAGTGGAGCATGCACTTGTAGTAGTGGTAGTAGTAGGAGTAGATATATGATCATCGACAGTACCCTCAAATTCAAATCCATCAATCTTCAAACTTGTGGTTGTGGAGGAACAATTAGAAAGCAAATCCTCAGATGTTTCTTTTCTGTTCTTGGACTTGGAGAGCTGCTTGTTCTTGCATTGGGCAACTGGTTTTCTTGATGGTTTTGATTTTGGTTTTGGTTTGGGCTTTGGCTTCGGTTTTGATTTTGATTTTACTCTTGATCTTGTTCTTGCAGATGGAGCCATTATGAGTAGAAAGGTAGATATTGATGTATAAGAAAATGGCAGTAGAATATTGTTTATAGTTGATCAGTTAAAAGTACAAAAACAGGAAGTACTAAAACTGGCAACAATAAACTAAAAACTTTACTATGAAAAAACTGCAAAATTATCAAACACACACACACACACACACAGCACTAGCAATGAAGTACTTTAAAGGAAGTGGGTTAAATTTGACTGAAAAGTGAAAGAAGAAAGCTCAGTGCATGACCGACTACTTCTTTAAAAATCAAAACTTTTTTTTTTTCAAGATCACATCTAATCAACCATTAAATTCAATTAAAACTATTAAAATGGAGACTTTGCTATTCAATATTCAATACCCAAATCAAACTCAAAATACTCATTTCATATCAAACGCATTAAAACCAACAAAAATACACTAGGCCTATTGAAAACATAAATATATAACCATCATAAAACTTGAATACAAGGAGAAAAAAGCCATTGTTGAGCGTGTCAGAAGAGAAAAGGAGAGTTACCTTATCATGCCCAGAAGAACACTGATAAAGATAAGAAGTGATTTGTTTAGATGGAGAGGAGTCGGATAAGTTTGAAAGTGATATGATATTATAATGAAACCCTAAAACCAGATGAAGCAGAGAGAAAGAGAGAGAGAGAGAGAGAGAGAGGTAGAGGGGTTTTAAACTTGCGAGTTGGGTTTTCAAAATTTAATAAGGTTTAATTTAGGTTAGCTGCCCGCTGCCCGTTTTTAAAATAAAAAAGGGATTGAATATATTTGTTTCAAATGTATTTGTGGGTTAATTAAATTTTTTTAATTAAATTAAATTTGTTATGAAGTTTGGATAGAATATAATTATTTAAAATTTTGCAAAAATTAACATTTTTTAAAAAATTTAATTTATTTTCTTCAAAAAAAATTTTAATTTATTATTTTTTCAATAAAAGAAGTGAAGAGTTTTTTATTTAATTTGTTATAATGTTTGGGATGGCACCATAGTGTGTTAAATATTTCACACAATATCTTCAACCTCCAATAAATTAAAAAAACAAAGAATGATTATTGAATATAAAATATATAATTAGTAAATATTATACTTAAACAAAATTTAAAAGAAAATTTAATCAAATACCATTGTCTTCCCTTAAATTACTTAAATTTTAAAAATGAAATCAAATTATTCAATTTGTACTCATTTCAAATTTTAAAATTTAAGAAATGAGTCAAGTTACTTTTGCTAGCATATCATTTTTTTTTTCTTCAATAGCTACTTTTATATAGAGTATAAATTTAAATATTTTTTCAAAGAAAAACAAATTATATTTACTGATTTTTTTTTTTTTTTACATTTATGCGAAGTACATATCAAATTAAGTTGATGGCAAAACTAAAAAGGCGGGAATATGGGATGAGCAGTTGATAGTTAAAAAAAAAAAAGAATCCTAAAAAATTTTGCACATTTAATTAGTATAGTACCATAATTAATTTAACATTAAATTGAGAGGTAAAACAAAGGGTAAGGACGAACAAAACAAGAGCTGTTTTTGTTTGCATAAGGCCTAGGTACACTTGGCCTCCCTGCCTGGTCAGACATTTTTATATTATTAGTTTCATGTTTGATGTTTGATTCTGCTTGGTTTTTTTTAACGTTTTGCTAAACATCTTCAGGGGATCCTAAAAAAAGGGTTTTCAAGTAATCACTGCATGCACGTGCCTCTCTTATCCACAGATTTCGAAATTTCACCACACGTAACATGAACATAATACAAACAAAATTCACGTTTATGTCACAAAAGGGTCAATGGAGTTTTTATTTCTTTTGGAATTTTAATCAATGTGTGAGTGTGATTAATTTTCATCCATGTAGATATAGTAATAGTATGGAGGCATAGTAAAAGAAGGCACCATGTTATACCTGAAGGCAAGAAAGCAGTGTCAGATGATAGAAACAGAAACCAAAATATTATTTCAAGATTCCAACAATGCAATCAATGCGGCCAGGACAAGTGGCTTCTTTCTTTCAACATTTTCTGCTCTTCTCATTGTATGGCATCTTTCTTTTTGATTAGTTGCCACTTGCCAGTTCTTGTTCTCAATCTATTCATGCTTGACACCAACTGATCATCAATTCAGGGATTTTCTTTCTCTTTTGCCCGCCAAGGGTATGATTTGGTCTGCACCAAGTACTAAGGTACTCTTTTAGCTTTTATCGTCTATATAATTAATGCAGTCGATACTATTACTCCTCTGGACTGCTCAGCAGATATTTGGATTTGGGTTGGGCTATATGCTTACTATACTAGTAAACTGGACCAGACTCGTGTGTGTGTATATATATATATTTTGTATACGAAGCACCAAGACCGTCAGTGCATGTAATAAAACTAGACTCTTGATTCAAACACATGCCAAGCACCTCACAAGTTTATAACGATGTCATAAAGAGCCAGGGAAAGTTTTTGATAAGTTGCATTTGATGCACCACTTTGTCTAGCTATTTAAAACTAATAGTTTTAATGAACTCAAATAGAAATACAAACTGACTAAACTGCATAAGTTCTTATTTGAAATTCTAGTTAAAAATCATACAAACTCAAAACAATGGCCAACATACTAACCAAAAAAAAGTAAAATAGCAAAATTTTAAACAGTAAGGCAGTTCAAGATCACCAGTAGTACAACTAGCAGAGGCAAATATTATCGGCCTCTTGTAACTGCATCTTCCAGCTCCTCGATTGACGATGGGAACAGCTCTATGTAACGACTGCCAAGAGTCATCCTATCCTTTGCCATCGCTGCTTTTGAATCTTCTGCACTTGCAAACTCCACAAAGGCTTCCCCAGTTGGCCTCCCCTCTGAGTTCATTGTAATATGAACTGAATCTTCTGATAATACAAAATCTTTGAAGAACTCAATTATGTCATCCTTGCCAGCTGAAAATGGCAACCCTCTCAAACGTAATACTCCTGTATGTTCAGCTGAGTCCTTTCCCTCATCATAAGATTTAGCCCTTTGAGCATTTCGCCGTGGTGAACCACCACGACCATCTGAAACTTCATTTGCAATTGCTTTGTAATAATCCTGCCTCTTACTTCTGAAAACTTCAACATATCGCCTGCCCATGTTCTGCCTATTCTTCTGCAGGGCAAAATCAACTTGAAGAGGATAACCCAAAACGCAAAAAGCTTCACCAGTAAACTTGCCACCCTTGTGGACAAAAAGAACATCAACTATGTCCAGACCACGGAAGAACTCAGCAACATCAGTTTCTGTGCAATCAAAGGGGAGACCACGGAGTCGAACAACAGGGAAAGGAGGAGGTTGGGCAACATATCCGTAAGGTGGTGGATTATACATAAAAGTTGGACCAGGGGAAGTTCCATAGAATGAAGGACCCTGATCAACTAACCTTTGACGCTTTGCACCCATTTCACGCCCATCACCGCCATCAGGATATCTACTTTAATTTCCAAAACCATTAAAAAAAAGTCAATACCTTGTGCATATTGGTATTGCCACTTTAATGAACTAAATTAAGAAACATATATATTTCAGTTCTTATTCTTTTACTGATTAAGGAAAAAAAAAGAACGCTTATGAAGCAGAAGCCTCAAACTAAAACAAGTTACAAGTATCAATTCTTTTGAAGAAAAAAATGTGATGTCCAATAACTATACTCTCTCACATTAGTAGCGAAAGAATCTCCTAATTAACTACATTATTCTTTAACCTTCAAGAGTAAAGCATAGAAGATATTTGCCTCTAGAGAAAGCATGGGACAAAGCCAACATGGTTGGAATGGGCTCCCTAGTTGTTCGACCTGTATTTTGTTTGAGTAAGGACAATAACTTTCCATGTTAGGGGCATTCCCAGTTTCAAAAGCTTTAATTTGTATTAGGACCTGGGAATATTCCCACTTGAAGAAAAATGGTACTTTGATCAATTTGGTAAACAATCTTCTACTGGAGAAATTCATTAAATTGTTGCAAAATAGATTTCAATGATGTATCTCTGAGATTCTAGATTTGCTATTCTTTGTCTTCATCTCATTCTCTTTCTTATGTTTTTTGAACTATGATCAATGATAAACTTTTAGGCATCACCCATCGCCATTAAATCCTAAATTTTCTTGTTTAGAGATAGTGCATAAGAAATTCTAGTGTCATTTCTGAAAATTGCCAACAAACAAAAAAGCTCTTCAAAATTCTTGAAAAGCTTTGGTCACAATAGAGAGCCCTGGAATTTCTATCCCTTAATGAGCTACATAAAATAATAGTTCCAGTCCTTCAAGAAGATAAGTATTTTCCCTACCCTGGGTCTACTGTTCTTCTGATCTTCACAAAGGTTCCTTACTTAGAGGAAGAATTTAGAGGAATTTGTTCACAACCAAAGAAATGACTAAATGTAGGTTTAAATTTTTTAATTAAAGCAGAGATTTGCACCTACTCACACCATTCAAAAATCTAAAATTGTGCATGTTTTTGCGACCCTTTCACTCGCAAACGATCTATTGATTACAATCCTTAATAAGCAGCTCGGAAGCATAAAACCCAGTTTATCTTAAAATCAAACCAGCCTTAAAAACCTCAAAATATTTGCTCTTTCTAAACTTCCAGGTCTTGGCCCATAATCCTCGAATACACCAAGAACAACTATATCCTTTTGCCATAAATGATTGAAAAAGAATCAGGAAATAGTCAGTCCTTGTAAACCTATAAAGCCAACAAAATATCATCTAAAGCCAGCCAAATATAGACAAGTCTAACCTCAATTTCCATATCATCTAAAGTAATATACCAACATTGGTGTGTTTGCAAAGAAGTTCAACCCGGGGGTTACCATAATAATAGTATCCTACCCAACAGGAAAACCTAGCTCGAGAAGCATAGATGTCAAAGGTGGTCTGGTCTGCGGCTGTTTCATCAAGTTCAGTTCAGTCCCCCAAAGTCTGGAACTTTGAACCAAACCCTATCAAGAATAATTAATTGAATAAAAAGAACTCTACGAAGCATCTAAATTTTTCAAGGGCGACACAAAAAAACAACCATTCAATTCAATACCCATCAAAACTTCATTTCTTATTCTCAAAAGGAAGCAAGCATTTGTCAATAGCATATGTCAACAACACTCTGAGATCAAAAACAACAACAAAGAAAAGAAAGTGGCAGTTCAAAGATAAAAGCTAAGAAATAATGACGAATACCCGAATGCAAGAATTGATATAAAAAGCAAAGGAACAAACAAATAAATAAAAAAATGAGAAATTGGATCGAAAGAAAAAAAATTGAGAGATGATATCAAAGAAAGAGAGGAAAGTGCAATACCCTCTGTAGAACATTCTATCCATTTAATTTCTTTGCAAATACCACTATTTAGCCACCACCCCTTTTCCTCTATCTTCTTCTTTCTTCCTCCTTTGATTTGATTTCTCTTCTTGATTTGCCCTTTCCAGTGCTCAAACTTCCAACCTGTTTCTGCGTTTGCGTTAAGTTGCAAGCTGCGCGGCGTCGTTTTTTCTTGTTGAATAATTGGCCGAGGGACTTTTCTTGGACCGTCGGTTTGTGGGTTGGGTCCGATTCTTTTCGATTTTTGGGCTTTTACCATAGGACCATGTATTTTCATTTTGATAACGGGAAAATTACATTTTCCCTTGTGTTTTGTCACATTACATTATTTTATTCTTAATATTTGAAAAAATATTTATTTATTCTTATATTTTACTTTTTTAACATTCATAAGTCTTTCTGTTAGAAACAAAGTAGTACAAGAATGACAAAATACAAGGATAAATAAATATTTTTTCAAATGTCAAGAATGAAGTAGTGCAATGTGACAAAATACAAGGAAGAAAATGTGATTTACACTTTTTATAAATTGACGGCTAAGCTTTTTTTTTTTTTTTTTATCTAAAAGAAAATTGACGGCTAAGCTAGATTCTATATCTTTGGTAAAATAAATTTTATATATATATATATATATATATATATATATATATATATATATATATACTAGTAAATAACCATATGTTTTACACGTAAATAAAAAAATTATTTGACTCGTGATATATAGTAAATAAACAATTAAGTATATTATTATTAAATAAATTTTTTAAAAATAATAAAAATTATATTTCTTTATATAACAATTTAAATATTACAATCCTATTAAACTTATAATTTATTACAATTTTAGTAAATTTTTTATTTGAGCTATGACACTTTATTTTATTTCTTCAATATTTTTAATATTAATACTTTTATTTACGCAAAAATTAATTTGATGTAATTGTAGGCGGCGGGGTTTAGCGCGCACCCAAGTGTTGGCGACCACGACACTGTGTAAGCGCAGGACCCACTAAGATATACGAATATGGGCTTTAGGCTCATTAACAGAGATGGAGTCGCCACCCGGATAAAAGCCGGGACACACTTACAGCAACTAGATTCCACGGAGGTACCCAGAAGTCGTCTTCAAAGATCGGGTTCGGAAACTGGATATGGGCTTCGAATGCCCACCCGACCTTGCGGTCGGGCTCCGTTTGTGTTCCATATATTATTACCTTTAGTTATCAAATGATTTCCTTATTAAGAGTTGGTCACACATGCTCTCAATTTTTAAGTGTTACCAAATTTGCAAATTAGTCTCATTTGCTTGCTTATTACCTTGGCAATTTGAACAAATAAAGGAAAGAATATTACATTCATACATTCAATACAAAAGGAGAAAGGATTAGGGATTACAATAATTTGTACAATTATTACAATAATCCAAATGAAAACCACTAAAGAACTAATTAACTCAATAATTACTTAGTAATTAAAAATCACTAAGGAGACCTACAACAAATACTGTTAGTTTCAAATCACAAATATTCACAAATGATAATTCAAATCGTTTTTGCATGAAAGTAGACATGAATAATCAC
>CATIWK010130261.1:0-10924 GCA_949634005.1 Mallotus japonicus
TTTAAAAATAAATTTTAAAATATAAATATTATTGTATAATTTTTTTAAAATAATTATAGGTATAAATATAATAATTATTTAATTATTAATTATAATTTATAATAATTATTTAATTATGAACTATAAAAAATTAATTACATATATTTAATTTTAATTTAAATGAAATTATTTGTTATTAGTTATTTTTAAATAAAGGTAAAATAGTCTAAATAAAAAATAAAAATCAATCAGCTATCAGCTGATGAGAAAAAGCTTCAAAATAAAACTTTTCAAATCAGCAGCTGTTTTGAATAAAATCAGCTATCAGATGCTGATTTTAAAGGTTTACCAAATACCTAAATTATAGCTGATTGAGGAAAAACCTCTATCAGCTACCTCAATAAGCTAAACCAAATGCCTCCTTAATGTTGAAAAGCACTTCATCTTCCAGCTAATATATTTTCATGTGATGGATTGAAAATTCTGCAATTCTGCTGGACGTAGATTAAAAATAAGTTGCTGTCGCCTAAGTAAAATCTAAAATCCAAGTCATCCATATGAGCTTCTTGCCCTCCAATCCATCAATCCATGTATGTTTATTCTTATTCGACCATTCAGTGATTTGTTCCACTGAGTTACGTCTTCAGCTTGAAAAATATAGACCACACGACCATAGACATAGATCATTACAGCAAGGACTCGAGCTTTTTTGGCACTTACAATTCGACAAAAAATCTTGACTTGATGCACATCAACCTAATTTTATCTTTCAATGCTATCTAGCAACTCCTCTTTTGAGCATGAAATTTATGCAACTTTAGTGATGACTGATGTACTGTTATTTGCAAAAGCAAAAAAAATCCCCCATGATTCTCCGCGATAAACTTCTTTTCGTGCTCTATCAAAACTCCTTAACTCGCGTTAATTTGAATTTTTTTAATTTTGTACACTATGAATAAATTATTATTTATATAAAAGTAAAAAAAAATTATTTTTATTTTATATTTTTATGTATTTTTTTGCTTTTATGGGTGGTTTTCTAAAATTATTTTTGGACAGAAATTGAGCTAACAATAATACTCAATAAAATTTGGTCAAAAAAAAAAATAATACTCAATAAAATGAAACTTGTTTGGTTCATATGTATGTATGTGCGTGTACCAAGTTGGGAAGTTCACTTAGACAAACACTTGAAGAAATTGACAAGAGAAGAAAAGGAACTCATTGGAGGGTCATTGGTTAAAGTGGGTTGTCTTAAACGGCGGCACATGGATATGAAATGGTAGCTGTCTGGGCCAGTGATTTTTGAGATATATGCATCATGCATGAGTCCAAACAACTACATTAGCTTTCTGCTGCTCCACGGATACATTCATGTAAGAATCATACAAAGTTTCACTTATCAATTATATTGCTACATATGTGTACATTCCCATAAAACAATATATATACAATTCTACATTAATTAGCCAGCATAAGTTCCTATAAATAGCTAAAATGATAAAAAGTATAGACATTTAGATGTAAAGAGTAGGATTTAAACTTTCGTTGCTCCTACTCTCCTTCTTTGTAGTAGTGAAAAATTAAAAAACTTAAACTCTATCGATTGAAAAAAAAAAATTGATAGCCAGATTAGATCCCTTTTGACATTGCTGCTCAAATCTAATTTTTCAAAAGTCGCTTTTTAAGTATCGCCATAAGATTTAAATAAATATAAATTTACTTAGACTGATAACTATTAAGATAAGACCATATAAATTATTATTATTTAAATAATATTTTGAGTTCAAGATCGTCATATTAAATCTTTACCATTTCGTGGTTCTATTCAGATCAAATAAAAAACAATTAAAATTCAATGTGCTACATAAAATGAAATCAACAACAATATTATTAAAATTAAGGTTAATTTGTTTGATATATAGTCTGTTCATATAATTAATTTATATGCTTAAATGAATATATATTTGACCATATTGTAAGTGTGAAATAAAAGGTTGATGGAGAAAAACAAGTTTGCTTTTTATGCTTTCTACATTAAATATCGAATTAATTAAAATAAAATTATTATGTTTACTGTAGGAAGGAGAAGAAATTTCGATTTGAACCTCTCTATCCATTAATATTTTATTAAATTTATTATTTTTATAATAAATAGTTTATACGAATGGAATGGTATTCACGATGTAATTTATAAATTTCGACCTTTTGAAATTCATATGCATAAAAATTATTAAATTTCAAATATGAAGAAAACAGAAATCTGAATTTCCACCATAGCTGCTCTCATTGAAGTGGCCATTTTCTTTTTGAATATATAAGGTACATCCCCAATCGAAGTCACAAACTCCATTATAGCTGCCATATAATTGGTCATCCAAGAAAGGGAGAGTGGGGAGACTAATAAAACATAAAAGTTGTTGGGGGAACTTTACTGTTTTTGTGACTCTATTCAAGTCGAACCGGATTAATCAGGATTCAGTGAACTCTACTGCTATGGATACCGATTGCTATGGATACCGATGGTGCACAAAAAAAATCATAAATGTTGTTTAAAAATAAGTTAAAAGGGAATTTGTGTGTGTGATGTTTGGTAGAGGGTTTTTTGAGTTTGCTTTAGTTATATATTAGCAATATTATCATCATGATCATTATTATATATTGTAATTGAGCCATACTTGGTCATTTTCAAGCATGGCATGGGCATGGGCATGTGTAATATTATTAATATACATTAGAATAAGATTAATAATATTAATTGTATATGTGTTGGGTCCGGCTAATGATGTAGAAACCTAAGAAATCCCAATTATTAAATTTGGTTAAGGGGGCAAAGTAGACTTGGGTTCCTTTCCAACCTATTTGCTGGAAATGCAAGGAACAAATGGAAAGGAAAGATAGAAAAAGTAGATTCCCACTTCACATGTGATGTTATGGCATGTTTAATTTGTCTTGGCTTGCCTTAGCTTAGGATCTACTGCCTTTTTTTTTTCTTTTAAAAAAATTACTTCTTGGTATTTTATAAGGATTGGACTGATTAGGTTATAATTAAATAAATTGTTATAAATTTTTTAGAAAGAAAAGAATGAATTTCATTCGTTAAAGAGAAAAAAATGAATCTTCATTTATTAAAAAATAAAAATATATTTTGATGAAAAAAATCATAAAAATAATAGTAAAATTAAGAAATATTAAAATAAAATCTCACTTAAATTATAAAATTTCTAGTTGTTTCTCAATCGTATTAACAGAGTTATTCTGATTTGCAACTTGGCGATCTATACGCTCCACTTAGCGGCTTTATTTATCCATAAATCTACTTTCTGGTCTTTGAACGAGTCCGATTGTAGAAATACCAACAAAAAATTCATAATAGTAAAATATTTGAATTCCATAAAGGAAAACTATAAAAATTCCACTAAAAGCAAGAATGTTGTGAAGAAAGATTCAAAATTTAAAAAAAAAAATTGATCAAATATTTGTATTTATTCAATGCAAAAAAACAAAATAAAGCAAATAAAGTAGAAATAGAAGGGACTACTGCTGATCAAAAAGATAATTGACGATGGCCAAATAGAAATAGAAGGAGTTACCGCCGATCGAAAAGATGATCGGCAGTGGTCAAGAAAAAAATTATAATGAAAATCAAGAATTAAGAGAAAAGAAACCAAAGATCAAGAGAAAAGAAACCAAAGATCAAGAGAAAAGAGAGAAAAAAAGGTTGTTATAAAATTTTTTTAATGTCTATTTTTAAATATATAAAATTTAAATCTAAAATTTCATTAAAAAATAATTCTTTTACCAATTGTAACAATAAATATTAATTATTAATTTTTTTTGCCTGTTTGAACTACAATTATTTAAAATTTATTGAATTTTGATTTCGACCAAAATAGAATTACAAAAGTATAAAAATTTCCAACAACTAATTTAATGCAATTGTATTCACTGTGATTTGAATCCAAAAATCACAGTCCTTTTAGTTTTTTTTTTTTTTTTTTTTTTTCTCTTTCACGATTATTACACTGTTAGGTGGATTGTGTTCCAAATTAGAATAATAATTGAGCTTGTATTTTTTCCCCACTTGTATTGGCGGCCGGCAACTAATGCATTTTCTTGACGGTATCATCAAGATTCAAGATTGTACCTTATTACGCCCTTACACATTAGCTTCTTACACAAGGATCTATCAGTTGATTCCAAGAATTTTCTTGAGAAAGTGACTCTACTTGGCACATTGCTGGTAAGGTTTGTTGCTGCTGTCATGTATTTGCTATTGTTATCATTACTATTTTATTATTATTAGCAAGTCCTCTTTGGTCTTCTTCAACTTTACCTCGTACTTGTTAAGCTACTATGCAAACAATTATCCTTTACCCCTCAAATCAGATAATATTAATAATATGACATAATTTTATCACAAAATCAGGAAGTGTTACCCTATGAAGCCCAAACCAAATGATCAAGGTGGAGATTTCAGAATTTAAAAGTTCTGAATTCAGATTATAGAGGCGTACATCAAAGTTAAAGTCCTTAAATATCACCTGAAGGTAAGATTTAACATTAAATATGATAATTATAATATTAACAATAATAATTAATATGATAGATATATTGATAATATATAACTGTAATTTTTTGTTTTGGATAAAGGAACTAGTTAAAAAAAACAGAAAGTGTTCTACAACTCTACATTGCAAGCTGCAAGAACTCACTTGATTACAGGAAAGTGAGAAGAAAAGGGTAGAAGAGTTGAAACTAATAATAATGTGAAAACCTACTTGGATAGGTACCTTGCAATGATGCAATCAGATTTCAATTATAGATTGTCTGATTTGTCTCAGGAGTGAATCTTGCATGGATGTCTACAGCAAAGTGTGTGGCGGATAATAATTAGCTTTACCAAAAAAATTTTAAAATATCACAAACTGTCTCATATGCCTTATGTGAGAGTAACACTTCACCTGTTTATGCCTCAATTGATTGTTAATCACATGAACATAATATATCACAAAATCTAAGAGCAAAAGTACTTATTGTTAATGTTAGCTGCTGTATTTTTTTGTTGCTGTCATTAAATTTTTACATGAGGAAGCAATTCAATAAGTTTTGGACACACTTTCCCCACCAAGAAAAATGAAAAAGCAAGCAATTGAATAAGGGTCATAGGCAAAGAGATGATGGAAGAAGAATAGATTTATCATAAATGACATGAATGAATGAATGGAAATGGACCAAATTTGTAGATGAAGTAACACCCTTACCACTAGCTTTAAAGGAGGAAAAAAAAAAGATCTTTACCAATAACAAAAACCCATTTCTAGCGCAATGGACACATGTGGGCCTTTTTCTCATAAGAAGAGAAAATTAGGCTCCGTCATATACATATATAAGAAGGGTCCACCCAGAAAAGACATTTTCTCAATCAGGAAGGGAGAGAGAGCTACTGAGGGAATCATCATCATCTTCAAACATAGTCATAAAGGATATTAAATGCATAAAGAGATATGCAAAAAGAAAAACAATAAAATTGAAGAGTAAAAGTGAAAGAACATTAGTAGCAGAAAAAGGAGAAGAAGAAGAAGAAGAAAGGATAAGCATGGGGAAGTTAAGTTCCAAATCCAAAAAACAATAAAGGAAAAAATAAACTTTTGGGGCCCTGTCATGCTGTTGGGGGTCACTGTTTACACATACCTGTCTGTCTCTTGATACTATAGTGCTTTGTTTTTAAACTATGTAAAGAATATATATATTTATATAATTGCTTTTCTCTTTCAATACCAATACAATAATCCAAGACTAAGTGCCATTGGTTAAAACATATTAAAAAAAAATAGTCAAAAAAGCTCATCATCTCTTATCTGAGATTCTGTTCATGTGGTGGTATCTGATTGGGAACCAAAAAGATAATCTAAAGCTGCCTGCATCCTCTATTGTTTCAGAGCATCTTCACAGATATGTATGCAATGTATTGTTTGTTCACTTCACTGAGTCACTGACCTATTATAGAATTTCTTTTTTTTTTTTTTAAAGGATTGGCTTCATGGGATGTGAGAGGACTGAAAACAGTATTTGCAATCCATCTAGCTACTTCAGTTCTCAGCTGATGTCTCTACAAGAAATTGATTTGGATTAAGGTTGAAAAGGGTATAAAAAGAGAGCTTCCTGAAGAAAAAGAAAAATAGATTATGAGCATTCATAAAAAAAAAAAAAATTGAACAACATGAAAAAAGAGATTGACAGAGAAAATTGTGTAAAGACTAATTATAGATATCAGACTTTTTGACAAATAGAAAAAGTTAGAAGAAGCTAAAAGCTCTTAAATCTCCCTCCTTTGTATGTGTGTGTATAGTATCAGGAAAGTGCCAATTTTTATCATATTCCAAAAGATAAAAGAAGAAAATGGTCAAGAAAAACATACACAACAGCAAGAAGAAGAAATGAGATAGATTGCACAAAGATGCTTCATTTCAATTAGATCAAAAACTACACAGTTACAATTGGACAGAAATTTTGTCCAATTATTCCTCTTATAAGAAATTGTGAAGAAGTGAAGAGGACTAGGGACAGTAGTTCACTGATACAGAGGAAAAAGAAAAAAGAGAAAAGTTACAGAATCTAATAATCATGTTTCTACTACCTCAAAGGCAAATTGTGAAATATTTCTTGTTTCCCCACAAAGCAAAGAATGAAGAAAGCATAAAACTTTTTATTGTAATTTCTCTCTATGCAGGCCTATTTCTCTTATGACCAGCTTTGGCATCAGATTTCAAAGCCCCACTAGAATCTCCTTCAGAGGAAACATCGATGGATTTGGTGAAGGAAGTGGAAAGATCAGCATAAAGGTCAACAACTCTTCTGATATTATTGTTGAGCTCCCTAATTAGACCCACATTTCTGCTCAAGTTGTCAGGGATCTTGGATTCATGATTCTGATTTATCTCATTGATGAGTACCCTATTTTGATCCAAAATGGTTTGAACCTGAACAAAATTCTTCTGAAATGTCTGCAAGATCTTGCCATCTATCTGGGTACCATTGCCAAGACCTGAAAATGTGTCACCCTCCATTCCCCCCCTTTTTTTTCTTTTTGCTCTCTATACCCTCTTTCCTGAAAGTCAGAACTTCTATCAAATCAAGAACCAGTCCTGCATCCAAGAACAAACTAAAAATCAACAAAAGAAAAGACACTGTTTTTTTCTTGTTAAAAACTGGAAGTATCAATGTTTTCTTTTTTAACAAAGACCGTAATCGTCATCATCATCATATTTTCTTCTTCCTATATGTACATGGCTCTAGCTATATACTATTAACCAAAACCAAACCACAGACAAAACATGAGATTTGTTTATGGTGTTTTTGTGCATATGAGACAAGAGTCTGTAATAGAAATCATGACCTCCTCCATGGGTTCCACTTTTTTTTTACATATGCACAGAGGGATCTGATAACAAACATCCAATTATTATTATTATTTATTGTTATTATTATTACTATTAATAATATTATTATTATTTATGATGAGATGTGTAAAAGCAGATCCCATTTTCCATAAAAGGGAACTTTTTTATATGTACTGAGAAAAATACTCCATCTTTAAAAACTCAGTTTCAAAGAAGAATCCCAAAAAAAAAAAAAAAAAACAGTCAATGATGCAGAGAAGATGAGGCCATTAGTCCCTCTGTGTACTCCTGCTGCACAGACAACATCATTAATCTTTACAAATTTTTTTATTGCAAAAAATTTATAATAAAAATACTAGATTTGAAGAAAACACACAAATGTTGATATACAACAAGTTTAAACAAAATCCAAATTGGATTTTAACTTGGAAATTCACAAATTATATATCAGAAACCAAAATTGGGAATTCAAACGTACATGAAAGACTTACACTTTCACAAGCAGAAAATTCCCAAAAATAGCAAAATTTGTTTTAAATGAAAAAACCCACTTAAACAAAAGAAAGATTTCCATTTTTTTCGAAACAAAAATAAATTAAAAATCTAAACAAAACCCAGTTACCATATCAAAATTTAAAAAAATCTACAAGCAATAACACAATTAAACAAAGAAGAAGATAAGATCAAACAACCAAATTAGCAAACAAAACCCATCAACTGCATCAGAATTGTGTTAGCTTATTCATTTGTATTTTTTTTCTGAATATATATACATAGATACAGAAGTGTGTATTTCAGTTGGTAGTATTGGGTGGTACCTTGAAAATCTGGAACATTATTTTCAGCGAAGAGAAGACACAGATTGAAGACGAGAGATTCCCTAGGAAATAGAAAAGATCGCCGATTGAGCTGATTTTTTTTTTTTTTTCTTTCTCTCTGCCTGTCTGTATGTCTGTAGGTGAGAATTATTATGAGAATTTAGAAGAGAAACTGAGAGGAAAATGAGAGCTTTGTAGAGAGAGAAAGACAGAAACTGATAATCAAGAAAGAGAACGAGATAGAGAGAGAGAATATGTAGATTTGACAGTCACGCTCAGACCTCTCTCTCTCTCTCTGTCTAAAAAAATATTTATATATATATACATGTTTTATTTTCCTATTTTTTATTTGTTTATTATGAAAATATATAAATTGTATAATAAAAATAAATAGTAGTAATTTTATTGTCTAAATAGTGTATTTAAAAAAATTTATTAATTTAAATTTAAATTTTATCTATGAAAAACATGTATTGATGATATTTATTATTTTTATAAAATTTGCCCAACTTAATTCGATTAGTTGGAGCTATTATATTGATACATTAAAAGAAATCAACTAGTATAAAGCTATTATCATTTAAATATTTTTAGTATTTAAGTTATAATATATGTAATCGTATTAAATTAATAGTAAATAAATTTTTATTATTTTTATAGTTTTGCTTGAATCGAGTTAATTATAGTAAAATAGATTTTCAATATCGATAATTTAGATAAAAATAATAATAAATATATTTAATTTTTTTAGTTTTATTAACCAGCTTATATTGCATTTTTTTTTTTTTAGTTCAGATCCAAGGTATGATTTTATTGTGTAGTTTAATTATTGAGCACGTGGCATGTGATTCATGGATATGAATTGTTCATGATGGTGATGATATATGTATAATAGATGGTCCACCTTTTCTAGATTTTCTTGTAATCCTTTGATTATTGTTATTATTACTTCTTCAATATCTCGTTGTGTGTTAAATACTTGATGGATGATGATTAACTTCTAATTGGTAGGGTTTTTTTTTTTATTGATTTTAAGAAAATAAACAAATGAAGTTAAAATAAAAAGTAATATTTTTAACCCTCTTGTGAGTCCATTCGAATCAAATTTTTAAATAGTTAAAGCTTTTATGACTATCGAGATATTTAGGCATCATATTACGAAATAAAAAAAAATAATATTTTTAATTGGAAATTATATAGAACATTTTGAATATTGCGTGTATTAGCTAAATTTTTAGCAACACAAGTTGTATTAATATCATGCATTTATAGTTTCAATGTCCCTCCTTGAACTAAATTGGTGCATTTGTTGTGAGGTTTTTTTCGTGATGAGGAGTTTGTTTGGCATAAATTTATACATTCACAAAATGTGTTTAATTTCATAAAATTATTAATGTCTAATTGAACTTTATTAAAATAAAAAATAAAATTATTTTCATGCAATTAAATTTTACTACCGACTGAACAATCTAACTCGATTGCTAAACATGACAATTCACAATTTTTTTCTCTAATTTTTGACATTCCAAAATTTTTTGAGTGAACAAATTTTGAAAAAATCCAACATCCAAAGATCACAAACTTCTTAACCCATATAATGAGTTGTTTATAATTGGCATATAGATGTGACGCCAACCATTAAACAAAACAATTATACTAATAGATATGATTAATAAATTATACACAACAACATGCCTTAAAAATAATATCAAAAGTCATTGTTAACATCATTATAAAATCCAAATTGCAACTTATCTTCCCAAATCTCATCTCCTTATCTATTTCAATTGGTATTTATTATTACTATTATTCATTATTTTTTTAATAAAAGTGTTCATATTGAACTGTATAATAGAAGACAGCTCTCTCATTTAAATCTATCAAAGTAAATTTTAAACCTACAGTTTAGAATGTCTTTAAAATGGAATTATTATTATTATTATTTTTTTTTACCAAAAAATGGAATTATTATTCCACCATTCGCTACATGACAACATTATTATTATTATTATTATTATTATTATCTCTTCAATAGTGGAATCAAAACTAAGGGCAAAATACCTAAACCATTAGGATTAAAGAGGACAAAAGATGACGTATTATATGGGTAAAATAGTAATTTCATAAATGGATGATATTGCTTTGGGTCTGCCCCAAGTCCACCGGGCGGATCTTCGTTTTGGCCGAGAATGGGAAGCTCCCACATTAAAAAAAAAAAAAATTTAAGAATCCGCGCAACAATGAAATCTCGGGAACAACTGTTCTAAACCAATCGTAGGGCGCCGCGTGTAGGTTCAGGTTCGGGAAATCTAGAGGCTCGGGTCGCAGCCTGAGGGCGAGGCTGGAGGTGGCGATATAGTAGCTCTGCGGCTATTTTTAAAAAGAGAGGAAAGGGACCCACAAAGCGCATCACAGCCGTTAATGATGATGAAAAAATTAAAAGAAAGAAAGAAATAATGGTGCTGTACATGATAGTACAAGATAGCATAGGATATAGCCATGTGTACAGAAACATGATGAACTGAACACGATCCCCAACGCTGATGTTTTTGCACACTCCTGATGGTACCTACGGCTACGGACACACTCGCCTTAGCCCCACTTCCACTGTCATCTTATCCTTGTCTCTATTTAATTCTAATAATAATAACTAATTTATTATTATTGTTATTATTTTAAGTAAATCTCAAAACCACTTGTATTTTTTACGGGTAATTTTCACTC
>CATIWK010130265.1:0-10732 GCA_949634005.1 Mallotus japonicus
AAAAATTAATTTTAAAATATTTTCATCAAATTAATTTTTTACATTATTTTATATATGAAGTCTTCATATTTTAATTTTTCTAAAACTTATTTCTGGACTTTCAGTTGTATTATTTAAAAATTTTCTAATAAAGATTGAACACAAATGCAAAATTTTTTTTAATAATAATTTTTTTTTTTTTTATAAAACTTCTTAGTAAAGGCATGCACCTTCACTAAGATAATTTATTAACGAGAAAAAAAATAAATTAACATAAACAACCACATGGGCAATGGGAAAAACAAAAGAAAGAAACAAACTTTCCACTCATCACACACTAACCCTGAGCAAATCCAAAAGAAGGCAGTCATTGAAATGTTTGAGAACGAGACCTCGTTTGAGGCCTATTGCCAGTGAGAATTGGTTTAAATTTTCCCTTCTTCTTTTTCTTTGTAGAAGCAACCTGCCAATCATCATCTTTGTCAACCATATCTGCCCAGGACTGTTTAGAAACCATCTCCATCTCACGCTGAGCTTTAAGTTGATTATCTGTTAGTTTAATAGAACTGGAAATTGCATATGAATACAAAGGCAATTCCTTCTCAGCTGAGGAGACTCCATCTGGTTTACCATCATTATCCTGAACTTCTAGAACCTCGCCAATCAAATTATCATTATCCTGATCGTCTTGAATCTTGACAGTTTTATTATCCTCGAACTGACGCAAAGGAGCATCATCTGTGCCCGAAGTATGATCAACTATATCTTCCGCAATGTTATCTTCCTTCTCATTCTGAATATCAGCGAACTGATCTAAAGCACTCGAAGAGGGTTTCATCTGATTCAAGCCCGCAACTGAAGTCTCCTCTTTTTGCTTTTGTTGAGAATCCTCCTCAACATGAAGTCCATCAGCACCACCAACTGCAGTTTGAAGAGATTCAAAGGCATTAGATATAGGAACATCTGCAGCAGCCAAGGATTTTGGCCTTTATACTTTGATTCTGTCATCAAGCTTAGCAGATTTATCAATCTTCGGTTTTGGAGCAGTATGGGTTGTTGCCATTCGACAATCCTGAGGAGTATGGAGAATGTTAGAGCAAACATTACAAAAGGAAGACAAACTCTCATAAACAACATCAACAAAGAAACTTTTTCCAACTCTCTCCACAAGAAGATTTTCGTGCAACTGTTTAGAAATATCAATATCTATGAGAACACGAGCGTAATGCCCGAATTCCCCATTAACAGTGGCGAAATAAAAAATAATTTTTTTGAAAAAAATAATTTTTTTTAAAATCTCGCAATACAAAAAACACAACTTATAAATCAATTATTTTATACTCTAATATTAATAAAAAAAATATATAAATGAAGTTTTTTTTTAACTATCACTATCAAAAACAATGAAAATTTTAAGAAGTTTTTTATTTTTTTCAAAAAGATATTTTCAATGTCAATAATCTATTTCAATGACTTTCATTTACGTCCAGATCACAACTACATATCACTTAGTCAATATGGTTGAAATTTAGCAGCCTAGAGATTATTGACATTGGTTCTGTATCAGTTAACGCATATTAAAATTATGATTATGATAAAAAAAATTTTGAAGAAAATGAAAAAAAACTTCTTAAAAGTTCCATTGTGTTTAGTGATAGTTAAAAAAAAAAAAACTTCCTTTATATTTTTATCCTTATTAATATTAAAATATATGATAATTGATTTATAAGTTGTGTTTTTTGTATTGCGAGATTTGAAAAATTTTTTTGTTATTAGAAAATAATTTTTCAATCTTTAGAAAATATTCAAAAAATAAGTTTTTATTATTAAAAAATAAATTTTTTGTATTTGTGTTCAAGTTTTATTAGAAATTTTTTAAATAATATAATTGAAAGTTGAGAAATAAGTTTTAGAAAAAAATCAAAATATGAAAACTTCCATATATAAAATAATGTAAAAAATTAATTTTATGAAAATATTTGAAAATTAATTTTTAAGGTTATTTTGAAAGTAGTCAAATTAACCTTTGAAATTTTTTTACTTTTGTATTTTTTGTTAAAAAATAAGAAAAATGATTTTAAAAAATAAATTTATTTTATAAGGATCTAAAAATAATTTTTAAAATATATTTAGACCCTTAAATTAAAATAGGATAGAATTGATACAATTTGCAAAGTTGAATAGCTAAATTGATATAACTTTAAAAATAAGATATAATTAAAAAAATAGACTATAGTTCATAATAAATTTGATAATTTTTTCTTTTATTTTTTCATTTTTTACACTTAACCTTATAAAATTATGATCAATGGTCTTATGAATAAGGTGACGTGTAATTTTTTTTATTGAGTTGAACTATAATGTGGCAACTTCAGTGTGCCACATCATCCAAATTAATTGAAATTATTTTGGACGACTTCTATATATAATTAAAATTAATGTTTTGTAATAAAAAAAATACAAATTAAAGTTATGGAACTAAAATGAAATTAAAAATAAAGTTTGGTAACCTCTGATACAATTTACCTATTAGATAACTTACATTTCAGGTGTGTCAAGCCGAATTGAGTCGAGAAACTATTGAGGTTGAATTCTGTTTTGTTCAATGATATATTTTTATAACTATATTAAAATAAAAGGATAAAATAATAAATATGTTTAAGTTCGATTAGGTTCGATTAAACTTGTAAACCTATCAAGTTAACTATTAAAGAGTTCAAGTTCAACTTGATAGTTCATTCAAATAGTTTGAATTTGAGCTCAACTCAATAATAATCAAATTAATTTTAAATTTTTTCTTAAATCAATCTCAATTAATTGTCAAATCGATTTGATTCAATTATACTTGCAGCTCACGAATGCTTAATAATATTAATTAACTTAAAAATTCGTTAATTTTAAATATAAAAACATACCAATCATGCTGGATACGACATATGTACATTGAATTTCGACAATGTTTTTTTAGTCAAAATTGTTTATTATATTTGATAATTTTTACTGATTAAAAAAAAAGGGAAAAATATGTCCTCTAATATGCTTGCACGCTAAGATCATGAAGTGGAGGGTGGAGACTGCTTAAAATTTGGATCCACTCCAGTTTTGAGTAGTTCGATTTTAGTCCGTTTATAATTAGGCTGAATTTGAACTTGCGAATTAATATTTATAAGCTATTTGTGAATTTAAACAAGTAAATTAAAAAATTGAAAAAATAAATAAATTATAATATATTTAATAAAAATTATAATTTTATTTTAATAATATATTTTTAAAATATTTTTTACAATACAAATTTATATATTATATGTTTAAAATTAAATTATTGAATATTAAAAATTACGAGTTAACTCACGAGTTTCCATTCGAATTTATTTTCAAATTTACAAACTAAATTTTGTATAATTTAAACTCGATTCATTTATTAACAAACTTTAATATATGAACTCAAACAAATTTTTATCGAATTAAATACTGAATTCTTCATGAGTCCTCAACTTATTTGGCCCAACTTAAAACTTAAAAAAGACTATGCACATTTGTTGTGAACATGAGATTCTAATATCACAAATCTTGCAAACAAAGCAATCGGATTAATTTGGGTGCATGTGCCCCTGCAGTATTGTATTCGCATACAGTGTATGCTGATTAAGATAGAGAATCAGGAATGAGTATAATTGTTTTTTTATTAAAAATAATTCTTATTCTTTGTGTTCGAAATGTCAAATTTTCTTTTGGTCTTACAATGGAAGACAACTGAGCTTTTTTGTACCAAATTTGTTTTTGCTTTTCATGTACTCCTCCCCCATGAAGTTCGCCCCTTTTCTATACTTTTTATGATTAAAGCATCTTTTTTTTTACTGTCTTTCCAGTTCATCTCAGCCCTGACACTACAGTTCTAATCAAAACATTATTGCATTAAGCAATTTACAATAATACAGAATATTATAGTAAATTCCATTAAAATGTTATTAGTTACAGTATGATTAGTGTCAATAATATCTGCTAGAGAGGGTACACCTGTTTTTGGGTGTGTATTAACAAATAATAATGGACTTTAATTATGATTTAGCAGGTTTAATTATTATTATTTTTTTTAATTTAGACTTAGCTGAAGTCCATGTTGCAAAGGACAAACCTTGGTTATGGTCACTGAGATACACTGTTGTACTTTTATTTTATTTTGAAAAATTATAAATTTGGTTTCTGAAATTTTGTGATTTTTCTCTACGAGTGTTTGAACCTTTTTTTTTTTTAATCAAGTGTTTGAACTTTTGAAAAGCATATCAATATAGTGTTTCCGGCAGATTTAATGTTGACTGAGTGCTGACTCAGATCAAACAGAATCCACTTTTATCTCAGTTATTGATCATGTCATGTGCCATATATATTTCATTATTTAAAGGATAAAATTAACCTTATTAAAGATTATAAATTGACAAAAATAACCTCAACATTAACTTCTTCCGCAGACATGGAGGGTGACTGAATAAGGGTAATTTTGTCATTTAAATAATGTAATAAATGTGGCAAATGACATGGTTAATGACTGGGATAAAAGTATATCATGTTTGATCTGACTGAGCACTCAGTCAACATTAAATCAGTCAGAGACTATATCGATATGTTTTTTCAAAATTCAGACACTTGATTGCAAAAAAAGAAAAAATTCAAACACTCAAATAGAAAAATCATAAAAGTTGAGACACCACATTTGTAATTTTTCCTTTTATTTTTGCAGAAACTGGCATGCACCCTGCAAATTGCAACTTGCATATTATTATACTATTTGAAAAGAAGGTTCATTAGGTGAGCAAGCTTAGCTAAATGCCTAAATTAAATCTTTCTTGATGCTGCACACATGTAATGCGACACAGAAAAATGTGCATCTTCAATATTTTTTTTCTTAAAAAATATAAACTGTATTGGAGATTTCTTCATATCAAGAAATATTTTAAATGTGTGTTATGGGTTTTGCTTGCTAATTGCATAGATTAATTGTTTAGAAGAGTTAGTAATAGTGGGTCAGCTCCTCTTACAAAGTTGTTGTGTTTTGTCACTTGGGAAAAGACTCAAAATGAGAAGAAGGAAAAAAAGAAAAAAGACAACAGACACACAATCCACTGTTATTAAAAAAAACTGTGTTTCCCCAAATTTACATAAGCCCAGAAATGGCAAGAGTTACCTGTTATAGAGGGGAAAAAACCCAAAAAAAAAAAAAAAGAAGTGGGCATATTGTATTCAATATATGTATATATATATATATATATATATATATATATAAAGAGAGAGAAAGAGAGAGATACCAAAATCATGCTAAGGCCTAGGAAGAAAACTAAAAAAAAAAAAAAAAACTATGAAAATGCACAAAAAAATTTCATATTTTACTCTATATTGTGCTATATTCATGGACACCTTACATTTCTTCCAGGACCTCCATAATAAAAATAAGTTCCCCAACCATTGTTTCTTCCTTGCCTTATGTCATAACAATTTGGATGATCAGCCAAGAGGTGAAGATTTGTTAATGGCAGCAAATTATTATCCCAATCAACAACCTGCAAATTCCTAAAATAGGATGCTTTTCCAAATCCTTCTTCGGCAAAATGACCACTGCCCATTTGAGTAGATGTATGGTACCCTGATGATCTAGAGTTCACAATTTCACCACCAAATTGTACCATACTCGCATGGCTTCTTAAATGACTGAACAAAAATGCTGGCCAATATCCTACTAATAGTCCTGACCCAAACTCTAGCCACCAGTGTCCATGCTTTGGGTCCTACACAAATATATATTACCCTGTGATGTTAGTACCAGTTGGGCAAAAAATTATTGATCTGATAACATCAGATCCTTCCTGTATGAGAAAAGAAAGAAGATATATTTTACAGATAAGAAAAGTTAAGAACAGGAAAAATGCTTTGTTTACCCTTTTTTAGACCCCAGAGCCAGTTGGAGTCAAACAACTAAAGGACCAACTTTAATAAAGAATACATCTTGGGTAAGTTGACAACATTAAGAAACCCCCTTTGACAACAAAAAAACATAAAAAAAATGGAGGAGAATCTTGGATTTTAAAATGTTGATTAGAGAAACAACCAAGAAAAAGCCATGATGTGGGTGTTTTTTTTTTTAAGTCAAATTCATTAAATAACAAACACTGTTCTAATAACATCATCAACTCAGATTAATAGTTACAAGATTGGATGTTGATGTTTTATTTGTGTAAGATTTTTTTTTTTTTTTAAAAAAAGATACCCAATTAACTGTAAAAACTACTTTTAAAAAAGTTAAAAAAGATTTTGATAAAAACTACCAAAAAAAAAGGTTAGTGCAGAATTAATTGAAATTACATACTGTAATTATTTATTCATTCCCCAGCTAATGACAAAAAATAAAATAAAAAAAGAGTTACCTTCCAAACCATTAGGCCAATGTCAAATTGTCTGCCATTGTAAGAGGACCTTGGAGATATTGCAGCTCCAATAGCAATCTTGTTGTTTGTTTGCACAAACCCAGAACATAATAGGTTGTAGCATCCGGTAGCTTGGTATGCATCAGTCTGCAGATCAACAATTTATTATTAGCACTAACCTTCAGGTTAGAATTTTAGAGGACTATATAGAGTTAAATTACAATACTTACTGTCCAATAAGTGAAGAATCTTGGATAATTGTCTCCATATAACTCAGGACTAACCTGTTAAGTCAAATGAATAAATTTATTTTGCTAAGAACACAACAAAATCTAATTGAGACTAAACCATGAGAGACATAATCATTTGAAAAGAAATCATTTTGGACATAGTACTAGAAATTGAAAAGTCTTACCTGCCAACCAGCTTCAATGGTATTTAGATCATGACCAAAAGAACCAGAGATGACCCAAATCTGTGACAGGCTGAATTCATATTGATCGGTAACATGAGGAGCCCACACATTTACACTAGCCTTTGCTCCATAATATTGATCACCATTAACAAACACAACTGCATGCTGTAAGATAAGAACTTGTCTCAACACTTGGTGTTGCTATAATTGTGAGCACAAGTGTAACATTTTTCAGTATTCAGTTATTCTCTGTGTGTTTTTATCTTCCTGAAGTGAATTATGCTGATGACACATTGGCAGAGTATTCTGTAATATACTCAGACTTTGATAATTATGTCTGCTCGTAGCCACTTTTTCTCTTGTTTCTTGTACACAAACTCACTCATGCTGAACTGTAAAATTCTCCATGAAAAAAATGAAAACTTGCCCTTATGGTGAAGACTAGCCTTTTTAGTGTAGGGTTCTAGGAACAGCTATATGAGTGAAAGGAAATGAACAAATGGTGAACAGAATCTCTGATTAAAATAGAACCCAGAGAACATTAAAAAAAAATCTGAAAGATTTTGCCTCTAACAGTGATAACAGTTTACTATTTACGAATTCTGAAATAATTAACTAACTGTTTTCTGTCACTTGCTGCAATGTTTAGCTGCAGTGTAGTATCCAACACTAACCTCATGACCAGTGCCTGTAGAATCTCTTCTAACATGTCTTCTTAATTTTCTGCCAAATCGTCTGATAGAACTTGCTCTTAGAACATCTTTTTCTGTTGTTCTTCTGATTGGAACAGTTCCTTCTGGGCATGATTCACCTGAATCTGTCCATGGCTGGTAGCTCTCAGTCACTGTCTCTGTGGTCTTGTTACCTTTTGGCCATTGTGGTGGATCCTGTAAAATGGTCCAAATTTAGGATAAAAAAGGATTCTTGGAAACATTTACAGCAGAAACAAACTGGAAATCTTTTTACCAATGGTTTTGTTCCTTTAAGCTCTGGATGGTCAAATGCTGGTTGAAGATGAGATAAAACACAATCTATTACATCACCATCAGGGCTCTGCAACCCAAAAATCCAAGAACCCAGATCATTAAAAACTGATAACAACACAGCAAATGAAGCTGAACCAACATTGCAAAAATAAAAGCAAAACAGAAGCACCTGAATTGTCTTGACTGCAGGCTTGTTGATCTTCTTAAGATATGCATTGATCCTTTTAAGTTTCAAAATATGTTCCCTTGGCCTGAAAGTTTGATTGGCCGGTAATTGGTTACCGGAATCTGACTTAAGTTGTTGTGATAAGACAGGACTAATAGAAGAAGAAGCAGAAACAAGAAGCAAAGCAACAAAAAGAGGTATCATTGAGCGACTGGGATGACTATGAGAAGCAAAAGCAGCCATGTCTGTGGAATGTTGCTGTTGTTTGTGTGTTGTTTGTTTTGCTGCAACAGCTTGTGTTTGTATACATTGGTGTTGTCTTGTTGTGTGTAGGATACAAAATGGTTTATTCCTAAGTTTTGTCCATGGAAATGAATCTAACTCCATACCCATACAAAACATAAGCCCCATTCAAAGAGAAAAAAATAAGGTTTGTTTACTAGCTCACTTCACCATTTCCAAAATATAAATAAACTCTTCATCTATCTCTTTGCTTTTTCTTATAAGCTGAGATTCTATTGTCTTGGTTTTATGTTCTGACACCCAAGAAACTTCAGGCACGAGCTTATTAAAATAGACCCTGATGGGTAGCTAGAGTTGTACTTTTTGAAGTTTTAACCATTACAAGTTGTAGTCAATAAAGGAAAATTAAAAAAAAATAATAACATTTTTCTTTTTTATCAACCTTTGCAAAAGAGAGAGAAAGAGTTATCGGTTTCAAACTTTGAGAATGCAATGAGTTGGTTCGAAATGAATTTAAATTCTGCCACTGAGTCATATGTCATTTATTCTCTGGTTTTGATTCTGAGGAAAGAAAAAAAAAGGAATCTAAAATCTATCTTTTATTCCTTCCTTTTCCTTGCATCAGCTCATCAAAAGTTTCCAATTTTGTGAAAGCAATCACGCAACATTCCGTCGAAAATTGAGTAGTAAAATGATAAAAATAATAAAAACTCTGTTCCTAATTTAAAAAAAAAAATCATCGCTTCAATTTCCATCCGCAGTAAAATCACCTTGTTTTCTTAATTTCTAGCACTACTTATGCTTATGATCTTAAAAATTCCTTCTTTTTTTAATGATATTTTCCATTTATTTTTTTTACTCTGCTGTAATTCTTTTTCTTTTTACAAGCACTGATGATAACACTCGAGAACTTATGCTTTTGTGTTACCACTGTAATGAAGTCAAGAAAGATGATACCATGATGCTGTTACCACTTGCCACTATGAAGTGGAAATTTTATGTAGACCTATTTGGGCAATTTGGTAGGGCCAAATATAATGATGGTGTTAAAGAACTCATGATTATGATTTGTATGCTTTCTGATTGATAAATGCCCAATTTTCTTTTGATATAATTATCTTGAATTTATTGATAATGATCAATTAAGTTCTTTAATTATGATTTTTCTGGTATTGCTAGCACTAGCAGACCATCCAATTTCAAGAAAAACAGCAGACCCATGTGCCTCTTGCAAAAATCTTATGTTCTCACTTTAACCCCTAAAATCCTTGTGTTGTTTATTAGGTGTGGTCAAACTCAAGGCCAATGGGCTAATATATATAATATTTTCATTCTACTAGTGGTTCTCAATGTGCATGTTCCTTATTGTCAAGAAAGAGCAATGTCTTCAAAGAATGGTAACTGGAATAGTAAAAATTTTTCTTCTTCTTATGTTATGGTCTTTCAGTAAGTCATTCTAGTAAGACTTGTGATGTTGAACTTAGAAGACAACACACTCAAAAAGATAAAACTTTCTAATGAAGAAACACCATGTTTTGTGTTAATTAAAATGGGAAAAAAAAAAAAAACATCTTAAAGCTAAAGGTACTTGTAATTAATAACAATAATGCCACATCTATATTGGACCTGGTCCCTCCATCTACCAAAAGTTATGTGTCCATAGCCACCACCAACAACTGTGTTTATAAGGCCAATGCTCTCATTTCCCCAGAATTCAAAATTAAACTTAACTGCTATCACCAAGAAAATACTCAACCAACATTAATGCATTGGGTCCTATCCCTTTGAATCACACCAGCCCAGTCTGCTGCTTCTTCTTCTTATGCTAAATGAAGTCACCATTGAAGTTATGTGATGTCACTCTCATTTATGTCGAATTGTGTTCCACACCTAGACATGTACTACGTTGAAAATGACTAGCAAGTTTGAGGACTTTTATGAGAGACTTGTTGGACTTATTTGACAGTGAAATAACATTCCTGGATTTTAATCTTAATTCTCCAAATTGGTGCCTAACAACTTGTTAACAAGCGAGGTTAATGATGCTCTTGTGTTTGGTAGTTAAGAAATTTCTAACGGTAAAAATTATGCATTGTATCATAAAGACATAAAAAATTGATGCTAATCAACAACCGTAGAGATATTTTAAATTCAAGTCGTGATATATATAGATGCGTTAAATTAGTTCTCAAAAAAATTAGTGCCTAATGAACTCTATATAGCAGTAGTTGAGATTAAAAAACAGTAGAGTACAAATGCTCCATTGCCCGATAGCAATAATCCCAATTTTGTCTTGTTAGAGGTATATAATGATGTTTGTGACTATATATAATCCTAAACCCTATAACCTAATGATAAATTATTAGATGGATAATCAAGAAATGGGGATGTTAGATAAAGTATTGAATATGGCTGTGGTAATTAATTAACACTAAAGCTATGGTAAAGTTAAGTTGATTATTTTATATGCCACCATTAAAGTATGCCTAAGATTGTGCTTGACATTAGAGAGAATGTAGGTACAATA
>CATIWK010130348.1:0-17895 GCA_949634005.1 Mallotus japonicus
ATAAACGAATTCTAAAATTTCATGATTTTTCTTACTATTGTAATATAATAAAGTAAAGAGCTTGCCTTTCTAAGCCATAATATAAATATGGTTTCTACTATTGAGAGAGGGATAGGTGGGTATTAAATGGAATGTTGGCTATACTTTTTCTCTTTAGATCTAGAAATAAAAGAAAGAGATTTTGTGAGGAGAAAAGGACAATCAAACAAAAAAGGTTGATATTTTTTTTCTCTATTTCAGTTTGACTAAGTTAACGGTGGTAATACAGTTTTTATTGCAAAACTAAAGTGGCATTGACGGTAGTGGCAATGTGGGGAGTGGGAAGTTTATGGTATTAAGGTACATTTATCTTTTTCATTTTTTGTACTATATTTTAGATTACATGTTAAGAGAGCCCATTTGATCCTGGTAAGAATATAATCAGAATAAGATCGGCTGGAAGCATTGAGTTGTTATCCATTTGTAAAGTTCAGACACTTGATTATATATATATATATATATATATATATATATATATACTAGAATAGAGAGGAAAAATTACAAATTTAGTGTCTTAACTTTTTAGTTTTCTATTTGAGTGTCTAACCTTTTTTTTATATATAATCAAGTGTTCAAACTTTTTAATGAATATTAAACAAGTGGTTCCAGCCGATTTGCTGATGATTGTATTTTTGCTTGGATTAAAAAGACTCCACCTTCTACACAATCAATTTCTATATCATTAGCAACTTATGCAAATATAACTAGAAAAAGCTTACCCCCTCTTCTTAACTCTTCTTGTTCTTCTTCTTCTTAAGGTGGAAAAATTAGGGTACAAAGTCAAATCATCCCAAAAGTAATTACATCACACTGTCATCTTCAAATTAGAGTACAAAAAGCAAATAAACAAAAGTTATTAAGCTATCTTCTAAAATTGAAAAAGAAAAATAAAAAGTTGTAGCTATAGATTATCAAAGAAAATAAAAAATCTTTGAGGAGAAAGGAAGGTTCTTGCATTGAGTTGTGATTGAAACCTTAAATCCCAAAAACAATTTGAGCTTAAAGCTCTAATCTTTAAGTTGTAGAAGAAAAGAAAGAAATTATTTCACTAACTAATAATATTTAATAGGTCTAGGTAAATTTTAATACGATATAGAGCGGTCCTTGTAGACTGATTGTACCATTTCTCCTTGACCTATCTGAGAAATGCCTTCCATTATATTCTTCTTTATTATCTTTAAAAGCTACCATAGTTGTACTTTTAAGTTATGTTGATTTTGTGCATGATTAATCCTTTTGTTTTGACTTTAACAAATAATTGGATTACACTAATCATGTTTGCTAAGTGTTGTAGACTTAACTCTCTCTTAAGAGTGTCTAAATGCATCCTCAAAGATCCATAAGACATAAACAAAAGATAAGGATCAAATGGAAGCTATCCTATGTCAATTTCAAGCTAATTCAAGCAACTCAGCACTCATCACAAATAGCCCTCATGATTAAGAGCAAGACTCACAAACTGAAGACTAAAGAAGTATGTGAAGTGCAAATGAGTATGTGCCCCTCACGATCTACCTTCATGATCATGAGTGGATCGTGACAAATAATCTAGATCATAATGATGGTGTCCAGCTCATGAGACCAAGGCTCTTTTTAAGGCTTGAATACTTTGGACTACTCATGGGCCACGGTCACAATCGTGAAGGGACCATGACCATCATAGTAAACCAAGATCCTTAAAAGTCCTTAAAACCTTTGATGACCCTGAGCCGCTCATGATCCTTGGTCATGATTGTGGGCAAGTCATGACATCACTACTCCTGGTTTCCAACGACTAGTTTTGACACCACAGCTATAATTTTCATTCATCATAATCGTGAGCATGCCCTCACGATCTTCCTGCAAAAAGATGAAATGCATTAAATGAAGAATGGTGAAGCTTAAAGACAAATTAAATGCACTTCAATAGCTAGTTTATGATCTCCAACTATAAATATAAGTCCTGAAGCATCATTCAATAGTTAGACATTTTGTTAGTTGAGAAATTTCTTCTTAGAGTCAATTGTGCATTCAATTTTCTCTTATACTCTTCTTATATTCAAATACACTCTTTGAGAGTAGGTTGTATGATAGAACTAGGATTCTTCTTCTTCAATTTTCTAAGGTTAGAATAAAGGAAGTGAGTTCCTATTCTAAACTGCAAAGTTTAAGTGTTTGCCTATTGAAAACACTTGGGAATTTGGTTGAAGAGTGATCCTAAAATCTTGTTTATAAGGTTTGAATTGAGCCTAAAACTAAAGTTGTAAAAATTAATCTAAGTGAATAGATTGAAGTGATTGCAAAATCCTAATTTGGGAGAGTTAGGTGGAGACGTAGGTTTGTTTGATAAACCGAACTCCTTATACACTTATGTTCATGCTTTTTATTCCTTAACTCCTTAATTTTTGTTAATCACTCTTTAAATTCTCAAAATTCCTATTCACCCCCAAGGTTATTACAAGTTAGGAACATGAGAAACCTTAATAAGGTTAGAATTATAAATTATAATTATCTTTTTGAGTAGCTTATGGTTACTTGAATTAATGTAATACAATCATGTATAAATAAATTTTTTATTTTACATATTCTTCAATTGTGTTGTTTATTTAGGTAAAATTTCATTTTAAACTTATTGTATAAATAATATCTTAATTAACTAGAAGTAAAAAACAAAAGAAAGTTATAAAAAAAAACTAACAAAGGTAAACTCGGTTACAATTAGATTTCAAAATGGTCGCTGTTATTTTTTTATTAGCGGCCATTATATATCCTCTCACAGAAATTTATTTGCGACCAATCACTTTTTTAGGTCGCAAAAGACTTTTAATGACTGAGCCTTTTGTGATGAGATGCGATCGAATTTTTCTAGTTGTTAATGACTTTTAGGGACTAGATTTTAACTTTTTGCGACCAATTTTTACCTTCATTAATGACCTATTTTCTTGTAGTAATTAATATCATATTTTAAAATAAGTCCAAATTAATATTAAAATATATAATTAATGGTCGTAACTTTTGAATTAGATTTTCGGATCTGTTAGATCCCTGCATAAGCATAAATTCAATTAATTTAATTAATTAATTAATTAAACATTTTAATTAATAATTATCATTATCGGTGCAACACTTGTGTGTGTGACTTATTAGGTTCAAGTTAAAATGGCAATGGGAAATGATATTAATTCTTAATATTATAGGAAACTCTTTCTAAGCTAAATGTGAAAATTCCAAATAATCATATTTATTTCTCACAAGTCGTCCCTATCATAGATGTCACGACTACCCAATTGGAAATAAATGCTATCCATAGATTCATAAGAACCATAGAACATGATTGTTGTGCACTCAATGTCCCTTCATTACAAGATCGAAATATTGGCTAGAGGCATAGTCAAGTCAAACTCCAACTGCCTCAATCATATGACCTCATCTTCAGTTCAATTCTCGATAAAACATGACTTCTACTAGAAACTCCTTTCTAGTACTGAAACTCTTTTCGGGTAAGTCAAGTTTGACCTAGCTAGGTACTTATTCATCGAGAACAACTTAGATAGCATATAATATTTCAATAGTTCACTCCAGGTAATGAATTCCATTTTGGTCAATCCCTCATCCCTACATATAATTGACTAAAGCCACCACACACCATTTACCCATACGTGGCTAGCATAGGTATATAAGCAATAATGAACTCTAACCAACCATATGTGGATGACCATGTTGCCTCAGGTCTAAGACCATTTACACCATTATGTCTAAGATAGTGATTTTTGACAAAAGGAAATTTCTATGAAATCATATATCTTACGTCATAGTTTGATCCACCCATCATATAAGTATCCATATGTCTATTATGATATCTCATATCAGTAGAATGAGACTCAATACCTCCCACTATCAATATTACATATCGATCAAGGAAAATAGACAAAAGTGATACTCTACAAATTAATATTACCCATATATTAATCCAACGACTATGAATATTTTATAGCATATGTACTAAATGAATTTGCCACTCATATTATCAACTTTTAGTAATAAACTCATTTAACATAATGGTAAAGGGTAAATACTCAAATAAATAAACATTTTCTTTAAATGAATTTTTTTTCGCCATAGGCATAAAAGTACAATGTCATTCTACATTATAAGAATGGCATTAGAGCACATCTATACTAATAGTATTCTCTCTTCTTCAGCCTTTTATTTTCACTTCCATACACTACCCATTGAGTGTAGTTTTGATCCTAACTTGAGTACACGTTTGAACACACAAATTAGTAGTTTAAAATTGATTGTTAAAGTTAAAACTAAGGTTGATTTAAGATTGATCATGCAAATAGTCAACACTTTAGAATCGTGTACTTAAAGGTATCTTAAAGACCGAGGCTGCTTTTTGGGAGTTAAAGGAATGGATTAGGTCTCTGTTTTAATTTTTACCGTATGTACTAAAAAGCTGGTGCATTATAAAAGTATCTTCCATATTATTTCTTGCACTCCAAATGTTGAGATTAGGTTATCTGGTATTCATTTATCTTCACAAACTCATATCGATCTTCCATCCTCTACCCTCTATATAAGAACTTTTTGTACGATTTTTGTTATTAAAATTATACTTCTCCATGCAAAGCTAGGATTATAAATATTATTTGCTTCAAGGAAAGTGGTTCTTGGAAAATATATACCTTTTGGAGTACAGAATAATTAGGAGTTTTCATCATTAATCACTCGTAAGCTTCATTTACCCAATAATGCAAGGTTAAAGGCCTGAGTATCTTAAAACTTAGCCCTTTTATCTCTTTTAAAGTGTAGAGTATTTTCCATGCATGAGCACCAATGGAGTTTTTTTTCATCTTGCTTTTGCCCTGCTAAAAGTTGGATATGATGGTATTAAGTCTATTATAAATAATTTAAGGTAGTAAAAAATAACTCATTAATTATGTTGGTATAACTTATACCACCAGTTTTTTTAGAATCATTTTACCTGTTATAGATAGACATTGCTCCTTGTAATTTTTGAGTGTCTTTGAACTCTATCAAGAATTATGTTCAGAACATCATTTTTTAAATCTCCCTATAACTGTTGACACTTCTAAGTATTTTGCAAACTTTTTCACCCTCTTGACACCAATTAAGCTTTAGAGGAAACATTACCAATCTTATGGAACATTTATGCTAAACACCATTTTAGATTTTGTCAAGTTTATTTGCTATCTCGAAGCTTTTACATAAAAGTGAAGGACTTTGTTGATTTTTAACACCTCTAATGTGGAAGCTCAACCAAAGATTATACTTTCGTCAATGAAAAAATAAGTGAGAAATTGATGGTGTGTACTTACAAATTTAAATTCTATAAAGAGGGCCACTACTCTTCACCTTTCTAATAAGCACTAATATAGCTTTTGCATAGAATAAAAATAGATATGGAGATAAGAGGTCACCCTAACGTATTCCTTGCTTGGGTAAGAATGTATCTCCTAGTTGCCCATTTAATAAAATTTGGTAAGAAATAGTGGAAACATATCTTAAGTTTAAATTCACCCATCCAATTAATATGAGACCCCATTTTTAGCATTACTTTTTCTAAAAAAAATCCCATTCAACTATATTATAAACTTTGCTCATGTCAAGCTTGAGAGCAAAGTTTCTACAACTTGATTTCTTTTTATATTTTAGAAAATGAAATATCTTAAAGGCTAAATGATGTGATTTCAAGAGCTAAGAATATCCAAACTTCATCCAACTCAATGAGGAATCAAAGGAGGCTCAAATAAGCATGTTTAACACATCAGAATAAGTGAAGTTGAAGATCAAAGTCACTATTATAGTTGTAGCTACACCTGTGATCACAGGGAGCCCAAAAATGCAAGCAGAGAAATGTCAATTCTTTTGTTGAAATCGCAGCCCTACCCTTGCAATCGCAACCCCCTTAATTCAGTATTTAAACTTTAGTTTAGACAGTTACTATAATCTTTAATGTAAAGAGTAACTCCATGGCATGGCTTGGCAGCTATAAAAGACCATTTCAATAGTTATATTACATAGAATAAATTATCTTTGAACATTATATAACATCAAGACTAAATACGCTACTCAAATGGATGTTAGATGGTTGTTTAATGTCATTAGTGAGAATAAATGTAATTAATGGCTATAAAGGCAAGTTAGTGGGTCAAATAATCATATGTAATAGAGTATATAGTTGTTGTGTAAGCTTGGCCTTGATATCTATATAAACAAGGTTATATTTTCATTATAAGAGAGTTTTTGTAGAAGCTTAGAATCATGAAAGTTTAATAGTGAATTGAGAGTTTTCTCTTCTTTTGTTGTTTAGTCATTGTTCTTATCAATATGTGAGTTTGTGGAGAATTAGGTTAGTAATGTATAGATTTATCAATTTATATTTTCAGATGATAGATTGTGGCATCTATAAACCTTTCTTTCTTATCTTTGTTATTAACTCAAGGGGTCAAGGTTTCCATGATAACCTTGGTTGTTTGGACGAGCAAATTTAAGGTGAAGATCAAATGTTTGAATTTGAAACGTGGTTTGAACTTTTCTTAAGAGCTTGGGTTAGGGTTCAAGTGATTGAAGGTGTCAATTTGCATTTCGTATGTATCATAGCTCATTAGCTATCAGGGTGTATGTTTGCTAAGTTAATGATCTTGCATTATTAAAAGTGCATTGTTAGTGATTAAATAACCCAAGATAAAAGTTGATTGAGAAACATAAATGACTGAGGGAAGGACTTATTTTAATTTACTAGCTATGTGTTTCATCACAATTTTAAAAATAATATTGTATAAACTAATTAGACAAAATTCACTTGGTGAAGATGCTTTTTTAATTTTTGGGATCAACATAACAAAAGTATGATTAAAAGTTTGTGGATTTGAGCCATTGTTCAAAATATCAAGAATCACATTTATTATATTAAATCTATTAGTGTTCATATATGCATTGTTATTTTGAATGTTTATTAATCTGTTGTATTAGTTAGACAGTCTCCTAGTTGTATACAAATACACTTGTATATTTATATTGTTGATTATCAATATACTGAATCACTTATTTTTCTAACTTAATACTGAACTTGACTTGGTATCAAAGCCTCAACATGGCCACCATAAGTTCTACAACATCATCCTTTTCTTCTCCTTCTCCTTCCTCTCTTTCTTTAAACAACACTAACACAATACCAGCCCTTCTTCCAATCCCGAAATCACAGTCAACTACACCCTCTCACCTTCAACAAACCTTCTCCATTAAACTCAATTCCAAAAACTACATACCCTGGAAACTCCACTTTTAATGATTATTTAATTTTTACAACCTACATAACATTCTAAATGGCACTGAAACTGCTCCACCCAAAGAAACCATTAACCCAACCTCTTCAAACTTAGAACCGAATCCTGCATATCAAGCATGGTATAACAAAGATCAACTACTCTTTTCTTTGCTGCTTTCTTCAATCTCTGAAGAAGTATATCCCCATCTCATTGGGCTCAATTCCTCCTCATCAGTTTGGAAAGCATTAGAGACGACTTATGGCATTGTCAACACTGCTCAAAGAACACAGCTCTACATTGAGCTTCATAATCTCAAGAAAGATGATAAGCCTGTCACTGATTACCTCTTTCAAGCAAAGCAAATCACTAGCTCCTTGCATTGGCTAGACAACTATGGTCACCTACTAAATTTAAAGTAATCGTCTTCCAACAACTTGGCTCAGATTATAATGGTGCGATAGGGGCTCTTCAACAAAGACTTGATCCTCCTTTCTTTCATGAGTTGCATGGGCAACTCATTGCCTATGAACTATTACTCAAAACTCAGCAACCCTCATTGCCATCTGTCAATCTTGCCCATCAGTCATCTAATTCTACTTCTCAACAATAGAATTTCTCACCTCATTTTAGTCGTGGTTAAGGTGGTCGTCGTGGCTTCTCATCCAGCAATCAGACTACTTCTTGTCAGATTTGTGGATACAATAATCATTTCGCACTTGAATGTCATTGAAGATTTGATCAGACATTTACTTCGCATGGTTCTTCTCGGTCTGGTGATGATTTTCATTTTGGTGATACTTGTTATTCTTGTCGGTCTTCCTTTTTACCACAGGCACAACTTTCACTTCTTGGACCGCCGCCCGTTTCTCCTCCTGGTTCTGAGTGGTACCCAAATAGTGGTGCTAGCCACCACATTACACCGGACCTAGAATCTCTTCACTCTACTGCTGATTACAAAAGTACTCAACGTGTAGTCGTTGGTGATGGTAAGAGTTTGTCTATTTCTCATATTGGTCAGGGATCGGTATCTACCATTAACCATAAACCACTTTCTCTTAAAAATGTCTTACATATGCCTCATATTACTAAACCATTACTTTCTATTAATCATTTGTGTATTGATAATTACTGCTTTATTGAATTTCACCCTTCTCATTGTCTTATTAAGGATCGTCAGAGCAAGAACGTTCTACTCTAAGGAACGATGGACTTGGGGCTTTATAAGTTGCATTCTGCCTTTACCAAACCATCTTTTTCCATCGCTACTTACCTGACTTCTCTTGAAACATGGCATCAATGAATGGGCCATCCCAATTCTGTTGTGGTTTGGCGAGTTGTCAACAAATTTCAACTTCCTTGTCAGAATAAAAAAAATTGATTTGAATAATTGTCATGCATGTAATTTAGGCAAATTACATTGCACTAGTTTATCTCTTACTATCATCGTAGTTCTAGACATTTAGAAATCATCCATTCTGATGTATGGGGTCCAGCCCCAGTTCAATCTTCCAATGGTGATAAATATTTTTTAATTTTTGTTGATGATTATTCATTGTTCACATGGTTTTTCCCTCTAAAAAACAAAAGTGATATTGCTACCATTTTTCTTCAATTCCAAGCCTAAGTTGAGACTCAATTTAATACTAAGATTAAGGCTTTCCATTCGAACTGGGGAGGGGAATTTCGACCTCTTTTTAATCATTTCAAATCCACAGGAATTTTACATAGAATTATTTGTCCTCATGCTCATGAGCAAAATGGGACTGCAGAAAGGAAAATTAAGTATATTATAGACATTGGTCTCACCTTGTTGGGACATTCTCATGTTCCTTTCGAATATTGGCATTTCACCTTTGAGACTGCCATTTTTTTAATCAATCGTATGCCTACACAATCTCTGTTTAATAAAATACCTTTCCAAATTCTATATCATAAATCACCCGATTTTTCTTTTTTACGTGTTCTTGGTTGCATAGTATATCCTCTTTTACATCCTTATAATAAACATAAGTTTTCATTTAGAACAAAAGCTTATGTTTTTTTAGGATATTCCGCACATTACCATGTCTACCAATGCCTTGATAAAGACATCGGCTGAATTTACATGTTAAGGCACATAAAATTTAACGAATCAGTTTTTCCCTTTTTCATTCCACAGTCCATGTCCAACTCTAATTCTAAACAGACTCCTTCTTCTTCTAACACACCTTTTATGCAAATACAACTTCCACTGCCTCAAGTCCAGCGTACTTAGGAATCCTTATCAGGTACAAATTCTAATTCATTATTTTTTCACCCACTTTATCTTCTAATAATTATGTTTCTCCCTTGCCTCAATTCCAAACATCGAACCCTTCTGTTACAACAAACTTTATCACCAACACATCCTCACCTCATCTTCTATCTAAATCTCTCATACCTAAAGTTTCAAAATGTCAAATTGATGTTGCTAACCCTGACGGCTTGAAACTTTTTGCTGACTACACCTCTTCACCTGATTCTGCACCCCCTTCCTAAACCAATAATCCTCAACCTGATGTTACTCCTCCTTGTCAACATCCAATATAGCTCGGCCTAGTACCATGGCTTGAACTCGCACTTATGTATTGGTTGCTGACACTTCTTTACCTGACACTGAACCCACTAGTTATACCAAAGCTAACCAATATACAGCATGGCAATCTACTATGGATGCTGAGATTGCAGCCTTACATCGCACTCAAACATGGGAGCTAGTACCACTACCACCAAATGTCAATGTAGTAGGAAATCAGTGGGTTTATAAAATCAAGCAGCATGCCAATGGTGAAATTGAATGGTATAAGGCTCATAAAGTAGCCAAGGGGTACACTCAAGAGCTTGGATTGGATTACATCGAAACATTTAGTCCGGTGATTAAACTAATTACTATCCGAGTTCTTCTTTCAATGGCAATTTCTTTCAATTGGCAAGTGCATCAATTGGATGTCAGTAACGCTTTTCTTCATGGTGACTTGTGCGAGACTGTGTATATGGTTCAACCTCAGGGTTACATTGATAAAAATCATCCCAACTATATTTGTAAGCTTCGAAAGTTTCTTTATGATCTTAAGTAGGCTCCACGTGCCTGGTTCCACAAGTTGAGTGGTTTCTTATAGACTATCAATTTCAATGGCTCTCAATGTGATTCTTCACTGTTCATCTATACTAGAGACAAAATTCAGTGCTTCATCTTGGTCTATGTTAATAATATTATATTAACTGGTAATGATAATCATTTTCTTACTTCTGTTATACAAAAATTGTCCGCCACTTTTTCTTTGCGAGATCTTGGTCCTCTCCATTACTTCTTGGGATTACAGGTTACTCACTATTCATATAGCATTCTTTTAACTCAAAAGAAATACATCTCTGGTATTTTATTATTCATGGGCATGTCATCTTGCAAGCTAATTGCCACCCCAATAGCTTCGAGCACTTCTCTTTTTAAGGATTTTTCGCCCATTTTATCCACTAATGAAGCACAGAAATTTTAAAGATGTTGTGGTTCTCTCCAATATATTACTTTCACATGCCCTGACTTGATGTTTGTTGTAAATAAGTTGACTCAGTTCATGCATTTTCCTACTCAATTGCATATACAGGCTCTCAAAAGGGTCCTTCGCTATTTACAAGGCACCAAGGACTTGGGTTAAAGCTTATCAAGCAAAAATTATTTAGTCTAACAGCATTTATAGATGCCGATTGGGCAGGCAATCTTGATGATAAGAAGTCCACTAGTGGTTATCTTATGTACATGGGCAATAATTTAATCGGATGGCATTCAAAAAAGCAACCAACAGTTGCTCGCAGCTCCACGGAATTAGAATTTAAAGTTGTTGCCAATGTCACAGTTGAACTTCGATGGCTATCCCATTTGCTACATGAACTCAGTCTATTGATTACAAAGGTTCCACAGATATGGTGTGACAATTTAAGAGCTATTTTTATTTCTTCTAATGCTGCTTTCACTACTTGTAGAAGGCATGTTGAAGTGGATTTCCATTTTGTAAGAGAGTAGGTGGCTTCCAAGAGCATTAGTGTTTATTCTATTTCAACAAAAGATCAACTTGCCGATATTATGACTAAGCCTCTCACCAAGTCTGAATTCATATTTATTGTATCTAAGCTTCGGCTTGCATTCTGCTAGCCTGGGCTTATGGAGGGGTATTAGTGTTCAAATATGCGTTGTTATTTTGAATGTTTGTTAATCTGTTGTAATAGTTAGAGAGTCTTCTAGTTGTATACAAATACACTTGTATATTTATATTGCTAATTATCAATATACCGAATCACTTATTTTTCCAACTCAATACCGAACTTGACTAAATCGTACAATATACCAAAATTTTTTATAAAAGATTGTAGGTATACCGCAAAGTCTAGGAGCTTTGGTAGGTTGTATCTGAGATACAACTTGTAAAATAGTCTCTTTAATAAAAGGCCTCAGAAATGAATCATTCACATATGCAACCACTGTAGTGTTTAAAGTTTCTAAAAATCCATCCATGTTTCATCCACTTATTATGGATAAGAGTTGCGAAAAATATTCCTTAAAGATAATAGAGTTTTCATTCTCTAGCCAATTACATATAACATTTTTCAATTTGTTTATATGATTCTTTTGTCTATGATTATTAGCCTTTTTATGGAAGGATTTAGTTTTTTTATACCACAGTCTCTTAACTAACTCACTTGAGAACATTCGTGCTATATAACCTCTTTGCATTTTATAAGGTGATTAATCAATTTTTCAAGTTAATATTGTTACTTCAAGGTTTATGTTGTTTGGATTTAGTTTTTGGAGGTTTTTAAGGCCATTCTTCAAGACTGCTAGCTTTTTATTTGCCCTTCTAAAATATTGGAGGTCCCATTTTTTAAGGCTCTTTTTGCGATTCTCTATTGAATTCCACAACATAGAAGGAGTTGTAGGATTTTTTATAGCACTTCAAATTTGATAATTTGTTTTAGAGCTTGAACTATCATAGGTTTCCAACCCTAGGACAGTTTCAAGATAAAAGATTCATTATTGTTGGCAGAGTTATGTAGCAGCCTTTGTCAATACATCATAAAAGTAGGTAACTTCGTATAAGTTCATCTCCTTCATTCTTTTTTCAATTGGACTTGAATCAAATTTCATATCTTCAAGCTGTGTAATAGAAATTTTATGTTTATATGAGGTTGACGTATTATGGTCTCAAGTTAGGTGTGGGTGGTGATGAGGTGCAATGTTGGTTTCCATTGGGATGGATGTATTACAGATAATAGCCTTTGTTCGATATTATGCTTGTTTTAAAGGTTCTATTTTTAGGTAAGAGTGATGATGTTTGGATTTATGTAAATAAGGGTGCTCAAGGGATAGGTTGGGGTTTGTCCATTATGTTGGTATAACCATTGTTTGGTAACAGACTAGTTTGGTTGGATGAATTGGTTAGGCTCTAGCATATGCCGTCTCAAATAACCTTTGTTTAGCTTAAGCTAGAATTCATAAAATTGGGTGAAATCTAGTTATATGGTGAGTCGGTTGGGTTTTGGACATTAGGTGATTTTCAGCACATATGGCTTTATAAAAAAGTTGACTAGTTATTGATGTTTATATTGGTGTTAAGCTTATATTGTATCTAAATTAGGGTTTTCAAGTAATGCTCTAAGAGATAAGTCAAGATTGTTCTTTTTTTTATGTGGTTTCATTGGTTGATGTAGGTGGTTCTATTGAGGGCACAAGAGTGGGTGATATTTTAAAATTTTGGAGAATGTTAATGAGGGCTTATGGTTTTAAGGTCAGATTGGTGTTATTAACTTTTGGTTGTGGTATATATTAGGTGAGGGTGAGTTTAGTATTCTTAGAGGACATATTTAGATTATTAAAATAACGTGCTTTAGCTTTTTGTTATACCTACTTTCCCTATTTTGTGCTTTTTATTCTCTCTTTAATGGAAATACTTTCAGCCAAGTACTATATTGGACCACAAATTGATTGTTATCTTTCCCATTGTTAAATCCTTGGCATAGCTTCATATAATGACCTAGCTTTCCATAATAAAGATAGAATATTGGCAAAGATTCATATTTAAGGTTTATCTAGATAAGAATGCCTTTAAGTTGTATAGTCACCTTTCGGATCAACGGTTATGTGAAATCCAACTTCACCTTAAAATGGAGAAAGCGCATAAACAAGCATTCTTTTGATTTATTGATCATCTATAATGCTCCCACTTTTGAGGCTAGTATCTATTTAATGTGATGATTCATATAGTTGAGAGGTACATTATATGCCCTTACACACATTGATACAATTATGAAAGATATGGTTGATGATTGTTCATCACTCAAAACTTTCTTAACGAGAAAAGTATGATTATCAAAGTAACATGGTTCATTGGATAGCACCTAATATTTATCTTACAAATGATTAAATTTGAAGAAAAATAGGTTTTTGCCCTACTCCATTGCCATAATTCTATGTTTTGCCTTTGATGATTGCTTCATTGTATCCATAAGAGTGTATGAATTGTATGGTTTATCTGACCAAAGTTTTCCTGCTAAGCACAATTGCCCATTCTTATCATTTTCATAGTTTTCATCTGGTTAAAAAATGTAACCTCATATTTGTTTTAGTGAGGACTTCAACCCTATTTAGTAGGGATCTATCAAAATTATTGTGTGTGCTCATCTCCTCCTCACGCGGTAGATTCAAATCAAGTCTTAGGTCTACAATTCACATAGAAAAACAATAGAATGAGATCAATTTAGAAAAGCTAAATATTTAAGAGAAAATCTTATAAAGGTTATATCATATGTGGTTTAGGGTTGTAGGTTAAAAGCTTGGCATAAGTGTATGTTAAAAGGACTTTAAATACACAAGGAAACTGATTGGGAAAACAAGATTGATTAAAATAGAGAAAACTTCAAAAAGGAACCTTGGATCCTTCTAAGATGAGACTATAACCCTTACAAAGGAGCAAAACCCTAATCCTCTAACCCTAACTCTCACAATGGAAAGAACTCTAGTTAACTCTAGTTTTAGAGAAAAATGTTATTACCCAATAATTTTTTTATTACTTCTATTTTTAAATTGCTTTTGATTATTTTTCAGATATTAATTTTTTTTTTAGGAAAGATATTAAATTAGACAACTTTATTAACATATGTTCATTTTGATGGTACAATTTTAATATCATATATTCTTATGTTATTAGCTAGTGAACTTCTAATATACTTGCTTGAATACTTTCCATTATTTATTTACTCTCTCTCTCTCTCTCTCTCTCTTTTAAAAAAAATTAGTTAACATTGCATGGTAATTTTGTCAAGAGAACTTACATTTGCAAACTAGCTAGTTCAACAGGCAGTCATATAGAAGTAAGAAAATTTTACTTAATATATTTTTTTTGATAATTTTGTACTTTTAGCTACTTTATTCAAATTATATTTTATATATACGTTTTTTGGGTTATTGTAAATCATAGCAAATTTCATATTTTTATCCATAAATATTAAAATATTTGATATTTAGCATATATATTTATATATATATATACATACTATTTTTTTATTTTTTTGAAATTAATGTAAAGTTGGAAAATATTTTTAATTTCTATAAGGAAATTAGATAATTTAATTTGTATTTCTCATATTATAATGAAAAAAAAAATTAATATTACTATATTCTAAGTGCTTTCATTTTAAAAACACGCTAGAATAGGATTATTATCTTCAATATCTTTATCTTGATTATCTCCCATAATACTTGTTGTACTCTTCTGGTAAAATAACATTTATAAAGTTGTGTCATTTTTGCTTCGGTAGTTCAATATCAATTTGACATCCATTTTATTACAGAAATCCCAATTCTTTAATAAGTTTTCAAGTGATCCTTTAAAACTTGGAATTGAATTTTACAATGTTGAAAGTAATTTGCAGTTGTCATTGCTTGGATACCTATACATTAGTAGTTATTAATTTATTAATCAGTTAATATCTTATCTAATCAATAATAATTTTTTTTTCAGAAACTATCAATATAAAGTGATTATACTGCAGAAGTTGTGTGATTCATGAGGCAAAAGGGCTGATTAGGACATCAACCAAAAGTTCTGGGGGCTAAAGTGAGTTTTTGTCCAAAACTAAGACCTGTCACTCAAATTGTGTGTTTTTCCTGCTCTTTTTCAAATCGAAATCGCAGCTGAACTGAGAATATCTTTTTTTTTTCCCTCTATGGAATGGAAGGGATGGTGTACTTGATTCCATATTCAGAAAGTAAAGTTTCCATATTTAGCTCTGTATTATTATTATTATTATTTTTTGGCTTATGTGTTAAAAGTAGACTGAAAGTAGCTATAAGGTGACCGTTGGAAGCCATAATTTACACCATTGGGTTTGAAGTTGTGGGTTTGCTATCAGTAGCTGTGTAGAGAGTTCAAGAAATTTTCAACAATGGCATCAAATGGTAAGGAGATGCCTCCTTGCTTTCAACTATCGCGCAAAACGAAAGGAGGGAACTCTTGTGCCAACGAGGAACCGCGAACCCCTGTCTTACGGTTTACCAGACACAAGGACTCTCCAGTGGTTAGTGCTTTCTTTTCTTTTTACTTACTCTTTCACTCTCATTGTTGCAGTTACATGCTGTTTGGTTAACAGTAGGAGATCAAGAATGTAAACCTCACAAGTGAATCTCTTTCTTTTCAAATGGGTCTATTTCACATTTTGGATTCCAAGATATGCAGCATTTCAGCTTCAAAACGTTAGATTTCCAAGTTCCGGCCTTTCTTAATATCCAAATACTCAAGCTAAAAATGCATACTTTATGATGAATGGAAAAGTGATCTGTTGCACTTGCATCTATTGGCTGTTAGCTTTATCATTTGCTATGTTTAGTCAAATTGGTATCCAATACTTGTAAAGAATCTAACATTTTTTTGTCAATAGCAAATTTTTATTTTATTTATTTATTTATTTATTTGCGCAAATCAACCAAAAGTAACGGCTAGATACAGATCTCAGAAAATAGGAGAGTCAATTGATCTGCTGATGGACATTATTATAGTATAGATGACCTTTCTTCAAGTAGTACATGTAGTTGATACCACAGTGTGCTGGATTTATATGGGTTCAAAGTTCAGTTATAGTTGGGGTTCAAAATTCAATTATAATCGGCTGCTTAAGTTTTGTTCAAGCTATTTGTTATTAGTTCAATTTTCAAAGTCATCTTGCTGTGGATAATTTATCAAGAACAGCTCTTAAATTTCCTACTACTAATGATCTATAGCTTTAAGCAATGTTTATGTTTGTTGCTGATCTTCTACTTGCATTTGGGAAGAGATCAAGCCATAGATCTCAGAATGAAGGAAAAGACTGCAGGATAAAGTTCCAGGGGTTCAAAGACCAGCATGTTGAGGGTGTTGAAGGACCAAAGAGAAAGAAAATAGCTAACCTTGAGAATCTAGAAGATCATACGCTAAAAGTGAAAATCAGAATTCAAACAGTAAACCCAGATCATGTGACAGAACAGCAGACGGTGAAGACCGAGCCCCCTGAGGTTGATGCTACTGCAGAGTCAGCGAAAGAGCACTGCACTGTTGCATCAGCAACTAAAATGCCTAGGAGGACCATAGATAATACAACAAAATCACCTACACCAGAGAAGAATGAGGGCACTAACCATAAAGTCACTGACATCCCTCAATCTCCCCCAGAAAATGAGGTGAATGATGTACTTTCTGTACTTTTAGGTCCTCCTGGTGTTCCTGACTTGACTGGATTTGCAACAGAAATGCTTCAGGGTTATGCACCAGCAATTTTTGCAGTTAAGAAGACATTGATCTCCTTCCTAACAGCACCAAATCAAAAGGGTGTAGCTCATATGATAAAACAGGCTAATAACGCCTTTAAGTGTCTTGAAGACCTTAATGCTGATTACCTAACTTTCTACACCAGTGTGCGCTCCTATATTCTTCACTACTCAGAATTGTGCAAGGCTGAGAAGGAACTGGAGGAAAATGTGCAAACTTTAAAGCTGCTATCTCACCATGACAAGCTTGTTCGCCAGTCAGTTGAATCAGACAGAGCTGTTTCTGCGATTGAGGCTGATTTGGCAAAGGCAAGAAGGTACATGGCTCCTCTTGAAGCACGTGTTCAAGATACAAGAGATTTGCTAGAAAAACTTGAGTTGGAGCTTGGTGAAAGGAAAACAGATATAGAAAGCCTGGAAGCTCGCAAGATTCAACAATTAGAAGCAATGGCTGAAGCTAATGTCGAGATTCAGGATATTATTCTTCAAGCAGAGGAAGCCCGGAGCATTCTCCGAGATCTTCTTTCTCGCCGAGAGGCAGCCACAGCAGCTATGGAGGAGAGTAGAACTCAACTAACAGTCTTCTAAATTCTGGTAGAGATGTGTAAGGACAAAAAGACATTGTTTAACATTAGCATTTCGTAGTTATGGTTGCTTGGAAACTGACCAGTTGTAGGCTTAAATTATTGTGAACTGCCATTGTGAGCTGCAGCCTAGAAACAAATTTTATATGATGCTAAATACTGTCATGAGCATGATGAGTAGTTTTTCAGA
>CATIWK010130383.1:0-14364 GCA_949634005.1 Mallotus japonicus
AGGTTAATAACACTTTGATAAATTATTATAAATTATTAATGAACTTCTACATGTTTATTTTCAATTGTTTATTGACAATGAAGTTGTATATAATGATCAATGAATTTACAAGATTAAACAAATGAATTTGTAGGTTTTAAAAGTCAAATGAATTTACAGGCGACATTTAATGAATATTTAGGTGTGGGTCAATGAACATTCATGTTTTACGTAACTATCTGTGTTAAAAAAGAATCTATAGAATGAACTTTTATACCTGAACATCAATAAAAATTTGATAAACTATTAATAAAGTCTGCATTAAACAAAGTTCATACAATAAACCAAAATATTTGAAGCATAAACTTATAGTAGTAGTTCATTACTAAAAGTAAATACATAAGATAACAAACTAGTGATAGTGCTAGTCACTATCACTACTTGATGAATCAAAAGAAAAATATTTTCAAGTTGTTGCTTTTTTTGTTCTCATTTCTTGCACTATTTTTTCAAATTTTTTGAGTTTTTCTTCCATCATCTTCACTCTTTCTTCATACTTTAAGTTTTGGTCAGTTGGTGTCCAAGCATTGGAGTTAACATGTAATCATCTGGGCTATGGTCTGGATTTAACCTGAATTTGCTTGGTTCCCGAACTGGCGAAGCTTTAATGCTTGAAGGTAGATATTCTAGATTTGGGTTATCTGCTATCTTGAAATCTCTGTATTTTTCTATTATATGATTAAACATACCACAAAACCAACATATATTAGGTAGTCTTTCATGCTTAAAAGATACCTATTCCTTCTCTACCCAATCTGTATCTTCTCCAACATAGAAGCCACGGGGCAGAGGTTTAGTCAAGTCTACTTTCACTTTAATTCTTATAGCAGGTATTCCTAGCTCATCCATAAATGTAAAATTCTCAGTTGAAATAATTCCTGCAAAGAATTCGTTTGCAACATCGAGAGCATTTTCACTGTGCACTGGCTGAAGAGCCAAACCCCAAACTTGCACTCAAAAGTTCTCATATTTAAAAATTTCCTCAAGTGTTTTTTCTAGCTCCCTCCTTTTCACTATGAATAAGGATTCACCTATTTGCCATGGAGTCCTATTCATTGCATAACGTATATCAGATGCATTAGAAAAATGTATCTCAAATACATTTTCGATTTCAGTTGTGTTGACAGTTATAAAGCTACTCCAATGCCATACCTCATTTAGGAATGTCACTAGCATTGAGGCAGTATAAGGTATCTGAGTGAATATTTTGCCATGCAGAGGTTCCAGGTTTCCCTTAGTCTTTTGCTTTGGATTAGGCTCAGATGGTCCTGCTTCCATTGTTCTTTTCATGTTGATATATAGATGAACCTACAATAGATAAATAATGAATCTTTAGTGATAAAGTAATGAACCTTTTTACTATTGAATCTAAAATTGAATGTCAATGAATATGGAGGTAAAGTTCAATGAATCTTTTAGGTGATGAGTAATGAATATTTAGTTAAACGTACAGTTAAATGTCAGTTTTCAATCAATGAACATGGGAGTAAAGGTCTGTGAACCTTTATTATTTAATTGATGAGCCTAGATAACTGCATCGTGCAAAAAGATGTTTGTCACAAAATTGTGCATAAAACAAAATAGATCCATAAAAAACAACATAGATAAAACAAAATAGATCCATAAAACATCATCTACATATCAAAGTTTAAAGATGTTTGTCACAGAATCTTTCATCGTTATTGATATTTTGATTATATTTTATAATGAAGCTAAAGTTTTTATTTTATGATTTAAAACAAAGCACAGTAATTATTATTTATATAGTAAAACAAAAACCTATTTTGAAGAACGTTAAGGTTAAAGATTTGTGAACCTATTATTTAAATAATCATGTTAATAAGGTCAGTGAACATGCGCTTGAAAGTCATTTAACATTCAAGTAAAAGTTCATGAAATTTTTTGATTTAAATGATGAATCTATATGAATGAAAGCATATTTGAAGAAGCAAAAAGATGTTCATCAAAGTAGGAAGCAAGCATGTAAGTAACGCAAAATATTAAGAAGATGTTCATCATAGTTGGAAGCGAAAGATCTGTAGAAGAAAATAGGATTTTGTTTACTTACAGTAGGAAAAATGATATTCGAAGTTGTAGAGACCAAATGATGATTCTTTCGCCGCTGAGATACTCCAGAAAAGAATGAAAGAGCGAGCTTTTGTGATGGATGCAGAGAGCGAGAGAATGAGAGAAAGAGAGAGATGAACAAGAGAGGTGCAGAGACCGAGAGAATGAGAGAAATGCAGAGAGCGAGGTTCTTCGTGAATTGACAGGTTATGGATGCAGAGAGTCGCGTGTTATATAGAGAGCAAGAGAGACTTTGCGTTAACTGCCGTTAACGTGACTTTCAAAAGAGAAGCGCGCTTCTTTATGTGGCATGTGTGTTGGGCCTTGGTCCATGTAGCAACATGGACAGGGGTCCATGGTATAACAATTGGTAGATGCAGAGACTTAAACTTAAGATCTCTTATTTTGAAAAAAACAACTAAATAATTCAGAAATATTTTACATATATGACATGTAAAAATTTATATTATATCATAGAATATATAATAAAACGGTTATATAGAACATATTATTGAATAAAAAATTATTATCTCAAATTAGAAAATAGAAATATTTGGTTTATAGCTAATTTTTTTTTTTTTTTATCAATACAAACTGAGAATGGAAAAATTTAAATCCGAATATCCGAATAATGTCATAAAAGCATTACCCGCGTTTGATTTATTTTATAACTATAAATAAAAAAAATCAAGTAAAAAAGCTTAAAAAATATTAAAATCCACAACGTAGGAAATCATAAAATGTCCCAAGAAATCTCAGCAATCAAACACATTATTATGCGTCAAATAAAATCCAATAAGGCAAACTCTTCCGTAAATGTAGTGGATTAGGATACACAGGCACAGTTTTTGAATGGTTGATTTTCTACTTGAAAAAAGAATAATTAAAAAAAAATTCACAATTCGCTTAACTCGCAACACTCGTCGCGCCCATTTCTGTCCTCTCTACTCCATTCGCTGCGAGGGTTTGTTTTGTAGTTCAGGCGCCATGGAGGCTTCATCTTCCCAGCTATCCGTTTCAAGTCCAACGGCTAAAGGCGCTTCCGAATTCCTTGCTAACCTTCCTTCTCGCGGCTTCTTGTCCTCCACTGTTCTCTCTTCTAATCCGGTGAATTTCTTTTATCCTCTTTTTATCTTTTTTTTTTTTTTTTTAAATTTCGATTTTGATTGATTCAGTGGAAAATGTGAGAAATTGCAGTGCTGAAATATTCGTTTAGAGTTGTTATCTATTGATGTGGCTTGCTTTACTAAGGTTAAATTTAGCAATTTGATTCAGTTCAATGATAAAAATAAATAAAATCATTTCAATTTTAAATCCTTTGCCTCAATTAGAGTTGGGTTTTTGGGATATTGGGTACTTTTGCAATTAGAATTAGAATGAGGATTCAGGCAAAAAAATTGAGACTAGATCTTCATGGTAAATAGAATTCATTTGACTTTTATCTTTCACCAATTGTGTTGGCCCTGTTGGTTAGCAAATTTTAAAGAGTTCTGTATTTAGAGGCGTGCACAAATTTCCTGTGTTGGCATGATAACATTTGTGTTTTATGGGTACAGAAGTCACGTCACTGCTCTAGTGGCATTGCTGGGTATTTTATTGGGAAGTCTTTGTTTATTTGCTTTGCCGATCAAATTTAAGTTCTTTAGAACTAGGTGACTTCTTTTGGTACCCATGTACTTATAATTCTGAGATGAGTGCTTACTTTTTCTGTCATTTTTTTTTTTTTTAGTTTGGTTGTTGATCTAGATATGTGTAGATGGTCTTAACTGTGAAATCAGTGTTTGTAAATGCTGTGCGATTTAATACTTTGACCATTGTCAACCTATATGGTAGCTTGTAAAATATCACCGATTGTATGCCAGATTTATATCTTGTAACTCTGTACAATTGTGGGTGTAGAATGTTTGCGTAACAATTTAAACTGTTTGCAGCATGCATTTGAGATCATAAATCTTTTTGAGCATGTAAGTAGTTATCATTTTAAAAGAGTATAATTGTCTTAACTTGTCCATTTGCCTCCCATGGCTCTTAAAATCTTCACTAGTTCTGCAAACTGTTTGTTTATTGACATGTTTATAAAACTGTCCTTATTTTGACCCTGATAATTGCTTGTAGTTGTGTACATTTATTATCATTTTGGTGGTCACTAGTTCATGCTTTGCATTAATCTCCTCCAGAAATATGGAACTTGTTTCATTTGCAGAAAAAGTTGCAACTTTTTCTACCTACTTTGATTTCATTACTTGGGGGTTGGATGCCTCATTTGGTGTTTATTTTTATCCTCAGATAATGTGCTATGTTTTTTCAAGCTCTTCCTTTTAAATCTTGAGAAATTGCCTATATGATATCTTTCAGAGGTTGCCTCATTTAGTTCCTCCTTTAAGTTGTAATCACCTCATAAAGATATGTGCAATTGAGGTGTATCAGATGGCTGCTTATTTTTCTCAATATTATTCATCAAGCATGCAATTACTTTGCTTTTTGCTGTAAAATAATTTTACGGATTAATTTGGAAAAAATAGCAGTCTATCTTCTAATAAAGAGTGATTATAGTTATATTAGCCTCTAATGATGCAACATTTTTCATTTTTTTATATCTCGGTCTTTTTTTTTCTTGTGCTATATGTGTTCTAGTTTTTGTTGAATTTTTGAACTTTAATACTCAAGGGTAATTAGGAAAGACTTTGCTTAACTTTGTTTATGTAGATTCTTTGCTGTAATTGCAGGCTTTGTTTTGCTGTACTCATTTCTTTTGAAGGTCATTTTCTATCTTCAAAACAATGAATTATGCCCACATTTTAATCACTGCTCTTGTTATTTTCTCCTCTTCTTGTGTTTCTTGTATATTAGTTTGTTGATTTAAGTTCACTAGACTTTGCCTTTCTCTTTGCAGTTGATTAGATTCCTATTTGAGTAGTTTTATTAGATTCCTATTTGAGTAGTTTTTCTCTCATGTTAGTTCCACGTGTTGAGATTTCTTTTGCAGGGTGGGATGCGAGTTTATATATGTGAGCATGAAACAATACCCCCAGGTCTTACTTTGTTTTCAACTTAGATTTTCTGAACTTTTTATGCATCACACGCATTGCTCTGTGGAGAATCATTAATCTTTCCAGCTCTTTGTTTATGATAGAGTAATTTCAAACCATATGAACTGATTCTCTTGCTTTTATATGCAGAGGGGCAACAGATAAAGACCAACCAAACAAACATATTGATTAGATCACTCCAAATTAAGAAACAGAAGGCTGATTCCAGTTCAAAGGATGTAAAGGGGGTAACTGCAGCTGAGGGTTCTAGAAAGCGGTATTGCCTTTTTATCCTTTTTAGAAGAGGGTGTCTATTTTATAATAAGTCATATGTAGTAAATTTGTAAAAAAAATTGTTTTATCATTTATGTAAGTGTCGACACTCTGATAGACTTGATCTTTCTCTTTATAGCTATACACAAATTTGTTTGTTGTGGTCGTTCACCCACGCCTGTATTTTTTTTTTTTTGTCTATTTTTTATTTCCATGTGAACATCCTTTGTTGATACAGTCATGTTTGTTCACTCTTACATGATGATCTGTTGTTTTTCTTTTTCCAGTGCGCCAGAAAGGGTTCAGGATGGCAGAGCTTCAGCTAAGAGAAGCAATAGTCAAATTGGTTCTCGACAAGGTGAGCTCTTGTGGTCTTTATTTTGTATTGGTAGTCATTGCTGGTTGGTTCATGTGTTTCATTGGCCTTTGAAATGGTAAATGACGGTAAAGATAATTTAATCATCATTTTCCTCTTTCCTGGTTCCACTGCCAGCTTATGATTATATTTCATCAAGAAAAGGACCCTCATGTGGCACCCTGAAGATTCAACCTTTGATATATTCGTTTTCTTATTGCTTTGGGCTGTATGCACATGTTGCTTCTAGGCAATTTTAACCCTCGCTTTGATCTCTAGGTGTCGTATGTCATATTTATCATGGTTCAAATGTCAATATGTCATTGTCATATTTGGAATGTAAATTTAGATTAGTGTGGGAAAAAGAAAATGTTGCTGGTGTTGGTGAAAATCTCACAAGAAAATATTCAATGGGATTTTCTATAATTAATTGCCTTTTCTTAAGAGAATTCTATATTGCCTTAAACCCCAGCAGTCTGTGTTATGTGTCGAACTTGTGCAGATTTTATGCAAGTTAATAGTTATTGTGTCTCATTGTTTCATGTCTTAAATGCTTTGGGCGTGCAGAGGGATCTGATAGCCGCACATCTGATAGGGACTTGTACAGTTTGACAGTGGAAAGGCTCCGTGCCCTTCTAAAGGAGCGAGGCCTTTCACCCAAAGGAAAGAAGGCAAGTATATAGCCAACATGTATGAAGTTGGTATGAATGCCTTTGTTATCTTAAAGTTCCAGGCATTAAAATGCATTGATGATCTTTTCGGAATTAGAATTCTCATTCGGCATCAGCCTTTATTGATTCTGTGCATCATATATGCTTGCAGGATGAGCTGGTTGCAAGGTTGAGAAATGTAAATGGTTAATCATTCAGAAGTTTGGGATAAGTTTGCTGGTGCCCACCTTGTATACGTCCAGGGCAAGGAGTGAAGGTGATTTTGTCGTCTTCTATGTAACTTAGGAAATGAATCAAAATGAAGAAAACATGGATAACAAAAAAAAAATGTTAATGCTAGAAATTGAAAAAGTATGATGGGTGATCTTTAGTGTGTGCACTTTACTAAAATGCTACTGTTGCCACATGTTTCTACTTTTGGAATTATGATGGATATTATGTGCGCTTCTTAGGTGTGCTAGAGCAAGTACTATTATTTGCTGTAGAAGAAAAGATCAATTTCGCATTTATTTGTTACTTTATCATTTAGTAGGAATGGGGTGTTACCTGCCCTTGAGCAAAAACAATTTATTGAACCATTACTTTCAGAAGCTGCTCGCCAACTTGTTTAAAATGCAGCCTTTGGGCTCATTTTCTAGGGAAATCATTATAAAATAAGAGAAATTCTCACCTATTTTGATTTAAATCCAACGGCTATATATATATATATATAAGTTAATTGCAAGAGACTTAAAATATATATATATATAATAAATTTGAAAATTGAGTGTAAAATCTTCCTAAACATAAATAACAGCAGCACCAAGAAAATCCTAGGTGGTGGACATTGGCCAAAGGAGAAGAGTTCGGTTGGAGGGACAGGTGTAATCAAGACAATTAATGTACTGTCAAATTCGAACATGATTCAATTTTCTGATTTGAACTTGATCAATTTTTTTTTTAAGTTTAAGATTGACTCGGCTGGATTTAATTAAGAGAAAAGGTCAATTTGTACCCTGAATTTTTTACCTAAGAGCACATTGGACCTTTGATTTTTTTTTTTGTCTAATTGGAACTTTTATTTTAAAAACCAGAGCATATTGAAACTTTACTGATTACAATCAAATCCTATAACTTTTTTTTAGTACAATTAAGTCCTATAAACTAATAAAAAAAATTTTAACGGATACTAACAAATAAAATTAATAATTTTTTTTAGAAATATATATATATATATAACCTAATTATTAAATTTTAAAAGTTTTGAAACCTATAAAATAATTTTTTAAATTTTTTCTTAAATTTTTAACAATTTTACAATCAAGTGATATAAATTTCAAAAAAATGACCAAATTTATTTGTTAATATAAATAGCAATTTGATAATTGACCTAAAATTTAATTTTAATAGTTGAATAAAAAAATTTATTCATCGATTATTGTGAAGGTTTAAAAATTATTGTGTAGATTTATAAATTTAAATTAATGAATAAAATTTAAAAAATTTTATTCAACCATTAAAATTAAATTTTAGGTCAATTATCAATTTAATATTTACATTAACGAATAACTTTTTATTCGGTCATTTTTTGAAATTTATATCACTTAATTTTAAAGTTTTTAAAAATTTAAGAAAAATTAAAAAATATATATTTTATAGGTTCAAAAAATTTTATAATTAGGTTATATATATATTTCTAAAAAAAATTGACAATTTTATTTGTTAGTATCCATTAAAATTAAATTTTTATTAGTTTATAGGACTTAATTGCACTAAAAAAAAGTTATAGAATTTGATTGTAATCATTAAAATTCCAATATGCTCCAATTTTCAAAATAAAAGTTCCGATTGGGAAAAAAAAAAGAAAAAAGAGGTCCAGTGTGTTCTTAAGTCATAAATTTAGGGTGCAAATTGGACCTTTTTCCTTTAATTAATTAAATAAAATTTATAAATATTTTAAAATATTCAAACTCGACTCGAATTTAAATTCAAGCTCGAACTCAACTCGATTGATTAAAATATATTTATAATTATATTAAAATAAAAAAATAAAATGATAAATATATACAAACTCAATTAAACTCATGAGTCTATTGAGTTACATGTTTAGAAATTCAAACTCAAATTAATAGCTTACTTGAATAGTTCGACTTGGACAGTAATCGAATTGATTTCAAATTTTTTCTAAATTAATTTCGAATAGTCAGTGAATGGCTTATTCGGTTACACTCCAACTAGGAATAGAGAGATGGGATGTGGGCGACATTTTTGGATGTTGCAAACTTCTCAGCTGTCTGCTTAGGTTGTTTATGGATAAGGCACATTTTATAAATGTGACCGCATCAATCAAACCGAAGTTGAAGTGGAAGTTGCTTTTTTTTTTTTTGAAGTGGAAGTTGCTGTGTTGCAAATATAACCACATATGCATGTCGGCAGTCGGTATGGTCTCCATTATAATGTCATATTTGTAATCCCCAAAATTAATATCTTAAATGAATAGCATGTGACGCCAATGAAGCTGGACCCAAATGGCCAAGTGAAGGCACCCATGACCCTCTAAAATCTTAAGATCATTCGTTCAATATTTAGTGGTGTCCAAAATTAAGGTATGTCTCCTTGATATACCATTAGGGATAAAATAGTCACTCTATATAATAATAATAATAATAATAATAAAATATCTAATATACATGTATATATAAATTAAAAATAAATATATATATAGAATGTAATATCTACTGGTTGTTGAAAAAAAAAATAATAGCATGTGACGAATTCAACTATAACAAAAATAACTTAAATGCCTATCTCGAACAAAATTAAAAAATATATATATTAAATCAGTGATTTTTATAAATATTTTAATATATAAAATTAGAATCTTATCATATTAATTTAAAAGAGGAGAATTGTTCTGTATTATATAGTTCATTAATATTTAAATTATATAATTTATCTATTAACTAAAAAAATTAACTGACATGAGCTATTCTCGTTTAAACGATACTACATATTGGATCATCTTTAATTTAATATATTAAATTAATTATTTGAAGATTTTTACCATCCTATAATCTTACATGGATCTAACCTGATTATTTAGAATCATATAATTTCCATATTAAAAAAATTAATTAATCATAGTTGAAATCAGTTGACAAAAGCTATTAGGTTAAACAACATTACAAACTGAATCATGATAAATACAGTCGTGTTAAGTTAATTATTTAAAAATTTTTGCTGCTATTGTGATTTTAGATAAATCTAATTAGATTAATTAAAGTTTAATAAGTATTAAATAACAATAATTTATAAAAAAAAAAATAATAATTTATAAGGATTAACCTCAGGTGTTTAAATGTTGAGCTACCCGCCTAGGGCTGGTAGCCTCTGGGGCCAGCCACGGGGTCGGTTCCATTTAGAGGTTAATCCTCCATTCTCAAAAAAAAAAAAAAAAATTTATAAAAAATAAATAAAAAGTTGAATTATTTTCATTTGTTTTAAACACTAACCAATTCACACAAAAATAGTTAGGTTTAAATCGTGGTACCTATCTATTAATATATGGTATGTCTACAACAACATGCACAGGGAACAAGTGATGAATGGTCGGTGACTTTGGCCAAATTGTTTGAAGATCGAAGCGTGCGCCTCTTGCTAGTTAACGGCGGCGGCGCCGTAATACGTTGTTAACTTTGAAAGGAGTGAGACAAGAGTTGTATAATTTAATAATTGTACTGTCATTTTCATTGACTCATATAATCAAGAACCAATTACGTGATACATTTAGATTTCAGAGGATTAGGTTTTTCTTTTGTCTGTTTACTTTATTATTTCCTTCATCAATCATGTGCATTAACATCACCTTTTTTTTTTTTTTTGAAAATAACATTAACATCACTTTTCAACCATAGCGATAGCGTGATCCCATGCGCATTTCAGAAGAATCTGTCTTAAAGGGACTGAGACGAGTTCTAATAGATATCATTTTAACAGTCAATTTATACAATGATATATTTATATAAAAATATTAAATCTTTAATAATATATTTTTAAAAATAAAACTTACCATTGAAGGCAAAAAGTTTTCACTGATAAAATTTCGAAAAATATGAATTAAATTCTCAGTTAAATCTGAAATTTATTTTGAAAACGAAAGGAAAATGAAGCGTAATAAAAAGAACGGAATGTACGAATTTTAAAATTTCATTTTTATTGAAACTTTTAATTATGCCAGTCAGTTAGAATTATCAGACAGCAGATCTATCTAACAACTTGACAAAAAATTAAATAATCAGGTTTAATTGTTTTTTTTTTAAATAAGTTTTTAACAAACAATATTTGCTTGCTTAGTTACTTGATTAAGTTGTAAAAAGAGTTAACTAATTAATCCAGTAAATAAAGAAAAAATAAAATAAATAAAATCAAAATAGCAAAATCAAAACAGTTAGAGTATATTTGGATGCAAGATTTCAAATATTGAAATTTCAAATACAAGGATTTTCAATTAACATGTAGTTACATGTCATTTTAAATCCTCATTAAATGAGTTGTGAAATTCATTGTGGATTTGTTTGAAATCCTCAAAATACAAATCCATATAGTTTCCAAATAAGAGATTTCATTGAAATTCAAATTCATACTCAAATCTTTTGCATCCAAACATAGTATTATAGAATTGCTTTTGATCTTATAATTGTGAAACAAAATGAAAATTAATTAAATATAGAATCAAACAAATGCTTGATTAAGTTGGATGGGAGTTGAAACAAATCAGAGAAAAAAGAATGATTCCATTCCATTCTATTCTATTCCTGCCAAAATGAAAATGATGGAATGGAGAGAGCACAACTACCTTAATTAATTTATCTCAGTTTATATTCTAAATGGTTACTCAAATTTATACTTTTTTTTTTCAGAATAATTCTAAAATTTTAATTAATTTATTTTCAGTTACTTAACTTTTATTTCTATTTCAAAATAATACCTTCGGCCAATTTTAAGTCCTTTAAAATTTTCAATGTTACAATATTTTAAGCTTTTAATTTTTCAATTTTTTTAATTTAGTCTACAATGACAAAAAATTTAGTATTTTATCTTCTTCAAGACTTTGATACTATTTAAGTGAGTCTGCTCTTACTTATATGAAATCAAAAAGTTAATCAGGAGTTAAGTAGAATGAGATCTAGAATTTTTAAAGTTTATACTTTCAAATTTTTTCCTATTCTATAACATTTAACCTTTTATTTACCGGTCTGTCTACTTCAACTGTTAAGTCTTATTTTTCTTTTGATCAATCATTAAGTATTTCTTTGGCATGAAATTGTTCTAAGATTTGGTGCACTTCATTCTCCACATTACTGAATGAAATCAATTTTAATGGATTATTAAAATTTGAACCTTTTGTTCTAATTTCCATCAAGATAAATTTCAAATATTTCTTTATTTATAAATATATATAAAATATATTTTAAATTTGAATTGAAATGATAATTCCGCACAATTTAAGGATAAAAAATTTTAAAAAAACACGCCTGAAATTAAAATAAAATTTAGCTAATTAAAATGATATAAATTGAAATTAAATCATTGATTTAATTAAGTTAACGTTAGGTAAAAAAGAAAATATTTTAAAAAAAAAGTATTAACCCATTAATTTCACCGGGTGTCGGCCAAGTTAATTTAGAACATTTCGCAATTGACAGATTCCTTCCTAGTAATTCACCTGCACAGCTACCTAAATTAATACTGCATACTAAATATATTGTTTTTGGGGGTTCATTTCCATCAGGAAATTAATTAACTTGTACAACAAGTTATTAAATTACAGCTTCAAAACACACATTTTGCTCTCAAACGGATGAATAGTTAAAGGCTTAGCATATATACTTATGGCTTCTAGCGACACATGCCAGAAACCATAAATAAATTAACGTGCCCCACATTTTTCATGTGCCTTTTTTTTTTAGTAAATTTCGGCGGGGAGCACTACAAGTGTATTATAGATCGGTCGAGAGTTGAGAACCACTCAACTAGATGACATTTCATTAGATTTGTGAATTTGGTTGGTTCGTTCCGTTTTGAATTTTTTGATCGAACTAAATTAATTGAATTGAATTAAATAAAATAAAATTAAAAATTAAATCAAACTGAACTAAAAAAATTAAAATTTTAAAATAAAAACTAAACAACCAAACTAAATTAAATTTTTATCAATATTAATTATTTTAATAATTTTTATTAAATTATTATACTATTTAAAAATAAAAAATAAAATTTTAATTTTTTGTTCAGTTATTTCCTTTAACAGAATTTTTAAAAATAAAAGTAAATCAAATCAAATTAAATCAAAATTGTATAAAAATAGAAAATATAAAATAAACAAACGGAATCGAATCAAATCAGTTGAGTTGGATTTGTTGGGAAGGTTTGGACACCACTGAGAATTGCAATAAAAAAAAAAAAAAAGATACAAGTCTGGAATGCAGATTATGTATGATGTAGATTTGAACACACACAATATATATATAAAATTATAGGAAAAAGATTGCTGCAGCGGCAGCAGGTCATTAAAAAAAAAAAAAAAGGAGATTCTTGTCTAGGTTGGGTATATTGCATCCAATGGTAAGATCTAAGATAATATATTAAAATATTAGTAACTTCATTGATTAAAACAAGACATATGTTTTATGTTTTAAATCCTACCATTAGGTATATATATACCCAATGTAGGGAAGAATCTCCCTTAAAAAAATACCCACCCCTATGGTTTTACAAGTAAATGAATTGCCCCCCATGTAAGCAGGGGGCAATTCAGTCCAAAAAAAAAGTTGAAATAAAAAAAATGCGGCTCACCTATCGCTCTTATACATACACACTAGTGGATGGAAATGAAAGTGACAGATCTTATGTATCAGGCCTACACCCCAGTTGCCCCATCTTTTTATATATATATATATATATATATAAAATTCAAATTTAGTATATTATTTAAATGAAAATAGTTTTATATTACATAAATGAAAATGATGTTATATATATATATATATATAGTCGCGTTAAATTAGTTAATAAATTTTTTTTATCATTTTTATGATTTTATCTGAATCAAAGTAAATTAGTTCGAATTTAATTAATTTTAAATATTAATTATTATTTTTTTAAAGAATTGTTGAAACACAACGCGCATACACACGGTACAGGGACACCACACGCCACTTAACAAAACCATGGTGATTTTGTTAAGCGCGGAGCGGTATATATGCCACACACACACATGTTATGGGATCGACGTGGGATCCAAGACCAGGGTATGGAACACCACTAACGCAGCACCACACCATACACACCGCCTGAACTCTTCTTTTTTTGAAAGAATTGTTGAAACACAACGTGCACACACACGGCACAAGGACACCACACGCCACTTAACAAAACCATGGTGATTTTGTTAAGCGCGGAGCGGTATATATGCTATACACACACACGTTAAGCTAGCGATGTGGGATCTAGTATGGAACACCATTAACGCAACACCACACTATCCACACCACTATTACAATGTTTTTCTTTTTTTGAAAACTCAACACACACACAGAGCACAGAGACACCACACACCACTTAACAAAACCATGATGATTTTGTTAAGCACGGAGCTGTATATATGCTACACACACAAGTTAAGCTAGCGATGTGGGATCCAGTATGGAACACCACTAACGCAGCACCACATTATCCACACCACTTTTACAACGTTTTACTTTTTTTGAAAACTCAACACACGTACACAGAGCACAGAGACACCACACCCCTGTCACACCCCGTCTCACGTAGCCCGAGGTGGACAGTTAGTATCTCATCTCGTCTCACATAGCCCGAGATGGACACTAAAAACAATCATTCCACAAAACACTTAATCAAATCCACTCTTGATATAATGGCATTTGTAAAC
>CATIWK010130404.1:0-11243 GCA_949634005.1 Mallotus japonicus
AATAATTCCAAAAATTACATAAAAATTATTTTGAACATCAATCAACCTAAATAACAATAATCTAAACTCACTTAAACATAAACTAAATTAATTCTAACTTAATCTCACAAAATACTAAACTAACACCTAAAACAAATCTACAAAAATCAAAGCCAAAATGAATTTATTGCATGAATAACCTTAAGAAGATTAAAGCCCTTGAAACAAGCTTCGATTTGACACCAAGATCAGCCCAAACCGTTGCCGGAAACCAGACCGGTGAATTGCACAGTCTGATATGCCTCTGCTGCTGCTGCTGTTGTCTTCTGCTAGTGTTTCTAGCTGGCCGGAGCTAACTTGGGTGGCTTGGGTGGTGGTTCGGGTCAACTGGTTCGGTTGTGGTCGCTGGTTTAGGCAATGCTGGGCGGAAGAAAAAGAAATAGGAAGAAGAAAAAGAAAAAGATGGTGGTGGGGTGGGAAGATGGTACCCGTAAATGGTTTTGCTTTTTGACTTTTATTACTTTACTTTTTTTTTAATAATAATAATATTATATAATACTCAAATCCCAAAGTAATTTCTATCCACACATATACATATATAAATATACAATTAATATTAATAAAACCAAATAATATAATAATAAAAATTAACCTTAATTTAAATAATTACCAAGTCCAAAATAATAATAAAATAAATACTAACTCTCAAAATAAATTTAATTTTATAAATAACCCAAACATCACAATTTAATAAATAATAATAATATAAAATAAAAATAATTATTAAGACTGCAAATCTCAATATTTACTTTTATAAATTAATTCACTAAATCGGGTCATAACAACAAGGTTGAAGCACGGCCATGTTATGGGCCGTGTGAGGATCTAAATATTGACTCGAAGTGTAGCACGTCTATGTTGAAGCCATGCTGAAATGCAGTAATTGAACACGAATAGAGACACGACCTTGTGCTAAGCCGTGTTGAATAGAAGAAACTTTCCTTTTGAGGACTTTGGAATTCAAGGGCAAAGAGGTCTTCTATCTAGCTTTTCTTACAAAAGGGGATTTTAGGTGTTATTCAATTCATTCGGGAGCATTCTTTGAAGCCACAAACAAGTGCTCTAATGAAGATTGAAGGAGATTAGTGCAAGAACTCAAGAGTTTATCAATATTTCTTCTTCATCTTTAATTCTTTAATTATGTTTGTGATTTTTGCCATAATTATGCGTGGCTAAACTCCTTTTAGGGTTTAGGTTAGAAGTAGCTATTCCATGATGTGATTTAACACAGTTTTATTTAATTTGATTTTCAATTAATTCTATGAGTTGTGCTTAATTTATTATTTTATTCTTGGCCAGCTTGTTTGCATGTTTATGGGTAAATTAAACAACAAGAGTTATGAGAGTTTATTAGCTTAAGATTCATAGGACTTAGAGCACTTGACCACGTGAGTAAGCGAGTTCTTCAGGGGTAAAATAATTGTTAAAGAACTTAATGAGTTTTGATTAACTTTTTAATCACGAGAGTATGTTAAACTTTATTCTTAACATGCTTAATTGAGCTCGAAAGAGTCACCCTTAACTGAAATTAAAGGTGTTTAATAAATAAGTGTTCATGGTCTGATTGGAATAGTGAATCTAAACCTGAACTTTATGTTTTAATTATTTGATTTCTTCTTAGTTTATTTTGCTTAGATTAATATTTTTATTATCTAAATCAATTAGTTTAATTTGCTAGCTGAGATAACAAGTAAAAATATTAGTAGTCAACATTCAATCCTCGTGGGAACGATAACTTTTTATACTACAATTTACGATCTGTGCGCTTGCGAGTTTTGAACACAACAATATCTTAACTTTTCTAAATACATTACAAGTTATTATTGCATATCAATTATTTTTAGAATTTATAACAATTTAAAAATAAACATCATATATTTAATATAAAAGACATTAATCTAATTATTAAATTCTTAATTATTTAATTTTATTAGTATTATTAAAATAAAAACGTATCAATACATGTATTAAAAAATTTCTTAGTATTATATTATTAATTAAACACATGAATTAAAATATAATACACATATTAATGCTTTTAACTTTTATACATGTATGAACATATATTTAACCTTACTAATATTTATGTTTATTAATTATGTGAAATATTTTATATTTTAATAATTTATAAAATACATTGAAGTATTTTAGTATTAAATATAATAATACACATTTAAAATTTTATATCTTAATTAATAAATAATTCAAATATTATAATAATAAATAAATTAAATATAAAATTATGTAAATATTTTATTAATTATAAATATTTGCTATTAATTATGTAAATAATTTTTTTTGAAATAATTCAATAATTAAATATTTATTTTAGGTTTAAATGTATGATATATATTTTTATTAAGGTAATTAATAATAACATGTAATGTATTTAGAAAAATTAAGATATTTATTTCAAAATTTAAAATTTCAAATAAAATTGCTACAAATAAAAAACGTTTAGTATTTGTATGCAAATATTTAGTTGATGTGATAATAGAAATCACATCAATAATGTCACCTAAGATAACACATAAGCACCTCCATACTCAATTTTGATTAAAATTCATTTTGGACTAAAATTGTTAATGATTTATCAAATTTAGCCACTTTGTCAAAATTTTAAAAGTAGACTAAAATTGTAACAAATTGAAAAGGTTTTCGATTTTTGAAACCAATAGGCCAAGTGTAAATAAAAAATAAATTATAATTTATTGTATCTAACAAGCTATATTTAAAATTTTAATTAACTAATATCATCAAAATTAAACTAATACAGCGACTAAAATGGCTTATTATGAAATTAGGTCAATCTAATTGAAAATTCAAATCAACAAAAATTATGGGATGACTCGTTAAAACTTGGATTCTTTACAAAAATGTACAAAAAAGTGAGTCTATTTGCATAAAATACCCCTTTTATTAGTAAATTTCACGCATGTCCCATTTTTTCCAAAATTACACGTGTATCCAAAAAACGTTGCTCTTCTCCTTCTCGCGTGAGAGTTCTTCTTCTTCCTTTCTTTTTCTGATAACTAATACCATAGATCAAAGGCTTGGCTTTTTTAAGCTCTCAACAAAAAACTTTTACACAAGAGTCTCTCTCCATCTATATCTAATATCTTCTCTATTTTTTTATTCTGTTTCCAATTTTTTTCTGTTGTTTGTTGATTTGGGTCTTTTTTGCTTCATTACTTTCACTTGTTTTATGGTTTTCTATTATTTTGGATCATGGGTTTTTAACTACGATTGGAAGACGAAGAAGATGACGAAGTCATCGTCGTCGTGTTGGCGTTGATGTTAAGAGATATGAAAATAATCTTCAGTGGGACCATTAATGTTGTTCATGCCCAAAAACTACTTCAATGTCTTCATGCTACAAAGACGTGCTGCTCCTAATAGATCCAACTTGCTGGACATTGACAATGTTGATGGATTTCATAGAGCTCGAGTATTAAATGTATATGACAACTCTGACATTAAGTTTATTGACTAACATGATCATGCAGATCATGGAGAGGATCCTCTTATTGAAGATAGTGAAGACCATGATGAAGATGATGATGACAATGATGGTGATGAGGATCTAGGACAGAGTAGTTAAGAGGGCACCAGAGAAGATTCTGGGGTAGATAATGTCGTTGAAACACATCCTAACTAATATGATTTTTTCTTTGTTATTATTATTATTATTTTGATCTAGGTTAGTAAGGGGAAGAAATATTGCAGATTCATCACAAGATCTCTTTTCCACAATTATTGTTGTTGGTTATTTATTAGTGTTGTTTCTTGTTTGTGTGTGAGAGTATGTATATACACATACATGATTGGTGTAGATCATATATATACTGATACAAGCCAGCTGGGTATGAAATTTGATGAGTGTTTTTTAGGTTGAGGATTGGAGTAGGATAATGTTTATTTTAAAGAAGATTCCCTTCGTTTTCATGCTGCCACTTGTCTCTTAGTTTGATATGCATGAGACTGTTATACATGCAAAAGAAATGTTAAAATAGAATTAACCAAGTTAACAATGATTTACCATTGTAATTTTTACTAAGCTAAGAAAAGACAATCAGCAGTTGGTCACAAGCATTTACACTAGAATTAATTGTTAATATGGTTTTGTATATTTTTGTTTTATTCACATTAAATATCTTCCAATGAATATAAATATGAAACAATTAAAATACTTTTCGTATATCATAAAAATATGAAACAATTAAAATACTTTTGATATATTATACGAATATGAAACAATTAAAATGTATATACAATAAAAATCTTTCTAAATTATTAATTATTGTAAATTGTATGTCTTAAAAATTACATATATTTTCTATATTCAAATACCAAAATTCATTAGTAAAGACAATAAAAAATATATAAAAAAATAAAATACATGTACAACAACTATATTATAATATACAATGAGTATACCATTCATATTCAATTTGTATCCTATTTGTATACAATTCGTATATTATTTGTATATTACAAATAGTATATAACAAATATGCTATTTGTATATTTTTTATTTCTTATACACTTCAAAACATAAAAAAGAAAATTGATAATTTGAGTAAGTATATATTATTCGAAAAATTGTCAAAGAAATAATTTGTCTTGAGCGTGTATTAAATATATATATATATATATATATATATATATATATATATATATATATATATATATGATAATTTGAGTAAGAAATAGTTGTATACTTTTACATAAAAAATTATCAAAGAAATAGTTGGCCTTGAGTAATAAATAAAAAATAATTGTATTCAATTAATTCAAATAAATAAATAAATAAAAATAATCGATGTATACATATTCAATTAATTATCAAAGAAATAGTATATAAATATACTATTTGTATATTTGTTTTCTTTCTTATACACTTCAAAATATTTAAAAATATTTATTTTCTGAATATTATTCATGTATGATACAATCAAAACAATATATTATCTTAATATTATAAGTATATGAAATTCAAAACAATATCTGAAAATTTAAAATAGTATCTCAAACTCATAAATAGAGTATACAGGGGCTGAGCACGGTTTGGTCCAATCCGGTGATTTGGAAATCTCCGGAATTGGATTGAAAATTGGGGATTTAAAAATATTAAGGATTGGTACCATAACTAAAACTAAAAATCTCCATCTTGTATTGTCCCAAAATTTCAGTCCAATACAATTCGGAGTCGGATATTTCAATCCAATATAGTTCAATCCAATACAAAACGAAGATTCAGGGAATTATACAATATACACTATTTTTTTAATCTTTAAACATCCATGAAACATGAAATTTCATTAAATATACATGCAACAATTAAATATATACTTTAATATAATTTCATAACTCATAGCAAGCCAACAACAAAATTGTAGCATTTGGATGCCAAAATCATAACAACAGATCTTGAACCTGTATATTGGCACAATTTTGAAGTAATACCTTAGACCTAGTCTTCTTAGTAGAATGAGAAGTAATACCTTCTGTTGAAATTGTTTGAGAAAAAGCAGCCATCTGATTTTGAGAAGGAACAGCCATCTGATTTTGAGAAGGAGCAGCCATCTGATTTTGAAGAGGAGCAGCCATCTAATCAAACGAACCAAAATCTATGAAGGTTCAATAAACAAAGATATCAAATGAAATTATTTCAAAGAGAAAAAATTAATTGAAGTATACAGAAATAAAAATGACACTAAACTAATTTCATAACTAATCATCAGTTTCATGTGAATTTTTTTATAATATAATTACTAAAATATGATTTTAGGTCTATCCTGAGAAGATTTCATTAACAGAAATATGAAATATTAAAATAGATAAGCTAAATGTAAAGCTAATCAAAGAAATCATGTATCAAAACATGACAAGAAAAAAAAATCAAATATAGCATCATGCATTATGTTAATAAAAAAAAATTGGCCTTCGTATAGTATAGAAATATAGTGGGTAATGGACAATTGATATGGCCAAAGGAAGAAATTGGGTGAGAAAAAGGAGAAATGGCCAAAAAAAAAAAAAAAGAAGAAGAAATTGTTGAGCATGGACTGGAGCTGGATGGCAGAGAGTTCTTTTCTTTGGCATATATTCTTTAGTCAAATGTAATTATTTCTTTAGTCAAATGAAACTATAATATTAGCATTATTTATTTAAAAGTAGTTAAATAATATTTATATGTTAAATTTAATTGTATAACTTATATATTATAAATATATAAATAAATAAATTTTGATTATTTCGGTTCAATACGGTTCAGTGCAGTTCAGTTCAATTCGGTCCAGTTCTCGGTCTGGATATTTATAAATATCCAGAACTGTACCAAAAATTTTTTATCAGTACAATTTAGTCCGGATAAAGTCAAAAGTCAACGGTTCAATCCGGTTCTGGAGATTTTCGGTCCTGTTATTCGGTTCAATTCGGATATTTTTATCTCCATCCTCAGCCCTACTATATGAATATTATATGTATGTCAAATCGTATCCAATACTACAATCAGTATATTATCTGAATATTATTCAAATATTTTCCTCCAATCAAAAGTATATATTTTTTAATATTATTCGTATCTGAAACTGAAAACAATATTTGAAACTCAAAACAGTATTTGAAACTCAAAACAGTATTGGAAACTCAAATTTTTTTAACAATTAATTAAAATGAGGGAATCTAAACCCTAAAATGAACTAGGTGAACCTATATATATATATATATATATATATATATATATATACCTCAAACTCAAAAATATAGTATACTATATGGATATTATATGTATGTGAAATCGTATCTGATACTACAATCAATATATTATCTGAATATTATTCAAATATTTTTCTCTAATCAAAAGTATATTTTCTGAATATTATTGGTATCTGAAACTGAAAACAGTATTTGAAACTCAAAATAGTATCTGAAACATAAAAGAGTATCGAAAACTCAAATTTTTTTAACAATTAATTAAAATGAGGGAATCTAAAACATAAAATGAACTGGGTGAACCTTGTTGAAGTGAGCTCTAGAAAGTCAAAGATTTGATTGTATATATTAGGATTTAAATCTTTATTTTTATTTAGGAAATTATTTTATCCCTAATTAGTGTGTATAATTAGGTTTTCCATATATAGGAATATTTAATGTATATATAAAAGATGTAACCTCTCTTGTGAATATATGAAAAAATAATTCCCTTGAATTCTCTCTTCTTTACTTATGAATTTTATTCTACATGGTATCAGAGAATACCCATTAAAATCAAATTCCTTTGAATCATTTGAATCTGTAACCCTTCAAAATCCACCATGACCACTGAAAACACATCCAACATTTCACATGGAACACCAACCTTCATTCAAACCCTTCAAGATAATTCTCCCTTCCCTACTAGAATTATACTTGGTGACACAAACTATCCTTTATGGTCGCAACTCATGGAGATGCGAATTGGAGCCATAAATAAATTTGGCTTTCTTACTGGAACAATTTCAAAACCTCATATAGGAGATAAAGCATTGGAAACTTGGCTTACTGATAATAACCGAGTAAGAAGTTGGCTTATTAATTCCATGAGTCGAACGTTGATACAGAGATTTATCCAACTTTAAACAGTAAAAGAGATATGGGATGCTGATCCAAAACCTTCTATGATAGATCTAATGAAACTCAGTTGTTTGAGTTAAATAGAAGGTCATTTACTACTCGTCAGAATGGTAGGCTATTGCATACATATTATAATGAGCTAGTTGGGATATTTCAAGAAATTGATTATAGGACGAGTGCTAGGGGTGGGGGGGGGGGATGTTAATGGAGTAGTATCACTCCACAAGCATATTGCTCAGCTTCGAACACACATTTTCGTAGTTGGACTTGACTCGGACTTTAATAATGCTTAAGTAAAATACTACGGAAGGATCCACCACGTGATCTTGAGTTAAGTTATGCATATGTGCGTAGGGCCAGTGACAGACAATGGAGGAGTCGAAGGTTATATCAGAAAATGTAGTACTTATAGCTGCTCGGACTCGACCACAGTCCAAAGGAAAAGTACCAAGTCCAATACATACACATGTACTCATTATGGTAAAGTTGGACACTCCAAGGAACGATGCTATAAGATAGTAGGCTATCTGGAATGGTGGGATTTCACTAGAAAGCCTCACAAGAAACTTGGAAAAGCTGCAATTACCACCTCTACTGTCACAAAATTGGATGGTGACCATGATGAAACATCAGGTATGATAAATCTTACTCGGAATGATATATAGATTATTGATACAGGTTCTACTGATCATATGAAAAACTCCACCCACTATCTTAGCTCCATCCGACCATCAACCCAACAAAATATTTTGATTGCTAATAGAGAAATAGCACCAGTCACCTATGAAGGATCAGTATCAACTCTAACTCTAACTCTCTGAATTTGATACTGTTCTTGTTGTTCCATCTCTTTCCTATAATCTATTATCTGTTGGCCAAATCATTGAAACTTTAAACTGCACTATCAAATTTTGGCCTAACTACTGTTTATTTCAGGACATTACAATGCACCGGATTCTTGGCTCTGGTGTTAAACATGGAAAGCTGTACTATCTTGATTTGTATGGTGATCCAAGTCAGAAATCCAGTCAAGTCTTGTTGGAAGAAGCTCGGACAAAGAACAAGTAATTTTATGGCATCATCGTCTTGGACATTTATCTTTTAATTATCTTAAGAAAATAAAGCCTCAATTATTTTTAAGTATCACATACTCCGAGTTCAAATGTGATATTTGTGAATTGGCAGAAAGCCATCGGACTTCATATCTACCAAGTTATAATAAAATTTAGTTCCATTTATGACTATTCATTTTGATGTATGAGGACCTGCTCGGATTCCTACTTTGTCTGGAGCTCGATGTTTTACAACATTTATTTATGAGTGTACCCGGATGACTTGGGTATCCCTACTTTCAAATAAGAGAGATGTGTGTTATGTGTTTTAGGACTTGTACAAAATGGTGGCCACATAATATCAGTGTTAAATCTGAGTCTTACAATCTGACAATGGTGGGAAGTATCGTAACTCGGCTCTTAAAAATTTTTGCCACGAGAATGGAATTCATCATAAAACTTTATATGTCAAAACCCCCCAGCAGAATGGTATAGCAGAACAAAAAAATTGGTAACTATTAGAAGTAGTCTGAGCATCTTTATTTAACATGAATGTTCCCTAAGAATACTGAGGAGAGGCTATTCGGACCGCTGCCTATCTTATAAAACCAAAGTCCATCAAGGGTACTCGATTTCAAAACTCCTCTTTAGAAACTTCATGAGCTTGTCCCAACCCCATCTCTCAATACTCTTAAGCCTTGAGTCTTTAGATGCTCGACATTTGTTCATCAGTTACTCGGTAAATTGGATCCATGAGCTATCCAATATATTTTTATTCGATATACAGATCTAAAAAAGGGATATCAATGTTATAATCCAAATGCTAAGAAGATGTATGTAACCCGTGATGTTCAGTTCCATGAAAATGCACCCTACTTCTCTCAATCTGAGTGCTCTCTTTAGAGGGAGAGACTTCAGGATAGCACTTTGAGTGTCTCACCAGTTCCGAGCATCTCACATGATCAGATAGTAAGTTCGAGCATACTAGTTTCAAGCATCTCACATTATCAAATAGTAAGTCTGAGCATCCCACCTAGACAAATAACTGAAGATAATCCGAGTGTCTTACTCAGACCTAAAACTAATCAAGATAGTACATCTTCTCAATCTACACCATAAGCTGAAGAAACTACGGATGTGTAAATGAGGTAAACTCATCTCCCTTAGTAACTCCAAATACCGAGCCTTGTTATCCTTCTAGAATAAATAGAGGGATTCCAAAAAGACAACATGATCCGGACCTCAATACCAAAGCTAAATATCTTATCAATAATTTCATATCAACAAACCATTTGTCTAAATCACATACATATACTATAAATCAATTATCTACTATAACTATTTTGAGTAATGTGTAGGAGGCTTTAACTAATCCGAATTGGAAGAAAGCTATGAATAATGAAATTGAAGCATTGCAGAAGAACTCCACATGGGAACTTGTTCCACTTCTTGAAGGAAAGAAAATGGTCGGATGCAGGTGGATATTCATTATTAAACTGAATCTAGATGGAAACATTAATCGATATAAAGCTCAGTTGGCAGCAAAGGGATATACTCAGAAGTATGAAATTGACTATGAAGATATATTTTCCCAGTAGCAAAAATGAACAACATCCGAGTCCTTATTTCATTAGCTGCCAACCTACACTGGCCACTACGTCAGTTTGATGTAAAAAATGGTTTTTTGAATGGAACAATAGATGAAGAAGTGTATATGGATCCACCACCCGGAACGAGGTACACTAACCGAGTATGCAAACTAAAAAGGGCATTGTTCGGTCTCAAGTAGGGCTGAGCACGGGACGGAGAAAATACCGAACCGAACCGAAAGACATTAAAACCGTATCGAACCGAATAATTTGAACCCCGAACAGAATCGAATCGAATTTTGTAACTAATTTGGTACAGTAGTGGATATTTATAAAAAATCGAACCGAGAACCGTACTGAACCAAAAACTGAATATAGTACCGAATATTAATAATAACATATATATGTATGAATAAATAATAGTGAACTTAATTATATATTTTCATTATATTATTAAGCAATATATATTAAGTAATATATGTATACTAATATATGATAAAAATTTATATATTTGTGCTTAAAATATAATAAATAAATTACTAACAAAATATTTTTATTAGTTTTATCATCATCATCATCATCAACAAGTAAAAATGTGGATGCCCATTATGTTTCAATTTAAACTAAAAATATGAAAATAAGAAAATTAACATTGTATGATTTTAAAATTTAAAATTTATTCATTAAAATATATTATTATTATTATTATTATTATTATTATTATTATCATTATTTATAGTAAGTAATCTAATATCATTGATATTATTTAAAATTAATGAGCTAGATAATATTATTATATTTAATAACTTGTTAATTTGTATTGTTATTAAGTAATCTAATTTTATTGACATTATTTAAAACTAATGAACTAAATAATATTATTATAATTATTATTTTATTGCATATTAATATATAGACATATATTATAGATAAGAAAAACAATGTA
>CATIWK010130419.1:0-10845 GCA_949634005.1 Mallotus japonicus
TAATTTGTTTTTTTAATTTTGTTGAATTATTTCTCTATCTTTGAAGTAGATTTATTAAGTTCATAATTTAGATTAATTTTACATACATTTATTTTTAGCCTTAGACAATAAGAGGTTGGTAAATAGGTGATTGGATCAAAATCTCTGTGGGACAATATTTTTACTACTTGTCGATACCGTGCACTTGTGGATTTTCACAAACAGTTCTATACATTGAGAAATGGTAGATCTAATAAATCCACAAATACAAATTGGATAAATTAATGACTTGAGAAAGCTTGATTCAATTCAATTCTCTTTTGAGTTAACTTAATGCCTTATATGTTTGATGTTGACTTATTTTTATGGTGATGATGAGAGTTAAGCCATAACTTTGAGATTCAATTGATGCATGCTTGTAAAGTTGATCATTACTTAAGAGAGAGTGCTCAATGACTTATGAAAACTTGAGATATGCAATTAAATTGAATAAATCTATCTATTAGCTTGATAATAATGTGGTGTTCATTCTCCCAACAACATGGTTCCCATATTGATTTACTTTTCCATTAATTAGTTAGTGATTGATTAATTTGCATTTTGTTATTTGCTTGTTGTTTTAGTTTTTAAATTGCTCGTATTCAAATTAAATTAGGAAGCTCTAAACAAATTCAACTAGAACTAATAGGTGGTTAGTAACAATTCTCATGGGAATAATAAGTGACTTATCACTTTATTACTTGTCGGCCCCGTGTACTTGTACTTTTCGCATTGCATTACAGTGGTAAACAAAAATTTTCAATAATATATAGTAGCCATCTCTCTCTCTCTCTCTCTCTCTCCATATATATATATATATATATATATATATATAAAATTGTTGCATCAGGTAAAGTATTATTCAAGTTGAGTTCACTTAATTCTGATAATTAAATTAATGTATATATGACTTAATAATGTTCAAAGATAACAAGTTAACCATGTTTAAGGACTAATAATAAAAATATTTCCCCGTATGCATTACCTTTTTCATGTTTGTTGTTGCTGCTTAATTTCTCCTTTTTTGATCGAAAGGGAAGAATAAACAGGCACAAAAGCTAATGCCCAACTAATCTCTCATGAGTAACTCCTCAGATATCATGATCGAGCCATTTAAGCAGACCCTGTGGAGGCTAAAAAAGGCAATGTTTATCGACCAGCATAGTTTCAGCCAAAGAAGCAAGGAAATCAGCAGAGAAGTTCCCTTCCCTATGAATATGAACAATGTCCACCACCTAATCTTTCCTCAGAAGGTTCAAAATGCTCGCAACAAGGGAGGCATGAGCATTAGCTTGCTATAAACCCTTTGACAGTAAATGTATGACATAATTACTATCCGTTTCCAAAATAAATTTCCTGAAGCCAAGCTCCCACGCTAAGGATAAGCTTTCAAAAACTCCCCACGGCTCTGTATTGGTGATGGAGGCGCAACTAATGTTCATTATAAAACCACCGCACCATTTCCCACAATAATCCTGGATCAAGCCACTAGTGGAAGCATGACTGGAACTAGATTTAACAGCTCTCTTAATGTTAATTTTAAGGTAGTTTTCCTTTGGCGGATGCCATCCAATTAACATCATATGCCAAAGTGAACCAGTTATTGTAAAGGAACCCACATTTTCAAGAGAGGAAATCACCTCTTTGGCTCGATTACTAATGTCCATTACTTTGTCGCCCTTCTAAGTAGAATTCTGGAAGACAAGTGTATTGTGCCAAAACCACAACCACCAAGTAGCCAATCCAAAAATGCAAGACCATGGGGATCATAGTTGCAGTCAACTTTATTAAGCATATTATCCAGGAGCTAGTCTCTCAGGTTCATATTAAAAAAAGAATGATACTAGGAGCTTAGAATTAATCTCTTCCACACATAGGTCATAACTACACAATCCCGAAGAACATGAATAGTTAATTCTTCCTCAATCTGACATACAGGGCATATAGGATTGCTCAAAATATGTTTACGAGTGAGTTCCTTTCCACTAGGAATTCTTTAATGAGCTACAAGCCAAAGAAAAGTTCTCACTCTTTACAATCCACTCCATCTCCAAATACAATTCCATAACCTGTTGCTACCTATATCATATACTTTATTGACTTTACTATAGGTCAACTTAGTTGTAAATTCCCCAGAAGTAGTTAGGCTCCAATACACCTTATCAATGCCATCCTGAGATTTAGGATGCTTGATGGCAACGATCTTCAAGATAGCATTATAGGGGAACAAGCTTCGGAAAAGGTCCTTTTTCTACTGACCATTTTCATCAATAGAATAAGTAACCATTTGATCCTTAATACTCAGCGGGACTTCATGTAAGGCTATTGTCTACAGTAAAACATTAAGAACCTAGCGATCCTACCAGAAAGAGACCTGAGTGCCATCCCCAAGAGCCCATCGCATTTTTTTTAAGAGACTTGGACAAATTTTGCTAATCTCTTTCTAGAGGGTTAAGCTGTTCCTACGAGAAATAGAGAGAGGAATTACGCAAATCCATCTTATACTTCGAGGATAGAACTTTCACCCACAGATCATCTAGCTTTGTAATTAAACCCCCAACCCACTTTCATAAGAAGGGCGGTATTCATATCTCAAAGATTCTTCATACTTGTTCCCCCTATATCTCTTGGAATGCACATCTAATTCTATGGAACAAGACTAATATGATACCTAGCGTCATTGAAGCCCCAAACAAACCTTCTGCACCACTGCTCAATTTTATCACATAAAGAGACTGGCAGTCTTGTTGTCTACATAGTGTAAAGGGGAATCACTTTAAGAACTAAATTTGTCAATGTTATATGACCCGTAAGTGACAATAATTAGCATTCCAACCCGACAGCCTCTTCTAGACTTTCTCTAATATATCTCCATAATTAGCTTTTGTGATTCTCAAATGAAGCATTAGCACCCCTAGATACTTCCCTAAATCCTTAGTAATCTGAAATTTCATACTAGAAGCAAGTCGAATAGCATCTCTCGAAGATATATTTACCGAGAAATAGACAAGAGATTTATCATGATTAATGCTTTGGCCCGAGCAATCACAAATTCCTGAAGCACCTTTGAAACCACATCCACTTGATGATATATTGCCTTTGTAAATAAGAAAAGGTCATCTGCAAAGAAAATATATGATAGAGGTGGCCCATCTTTACTCAGGAAAATATGTCACCCTAGATTAGCTGAAATAATAGAATATATACTTTGGGCAAGTCTCTCTACACAAAGAACAAAAAGGTAAGGGGAGAGTTGATCCCTTACCTGATCCCTTTGGAAGGCTGAAAGCTACTAATGACTTCCCCATTCCACAACAATGCCATTGAAGATGTAGTTATACAATGCATTATGACAAAGATTAATTTGTTAGGCAATCCCACAACAACTAATGTGTCTTGTATAAATTCCCAGCAAAGCATATCATATGCTTTTGTGAGATCGATTTTGATTGCCATGTGACCTTTCTTCCCCTTATTAGTGCGCATAGTGTGAATAATTTCTTGAGCTAACACGATATTATATGTGATGAGCCGGCTAAGGATGAAACTCGTCTGAGTAGGCCCAATAAGAGTTGGCATGAGGGGTTTAATGCGGTTAATAATTAGCTTTGTAATAATTTTGAGACTAAGGTTGCAAAGACTTATCGGCCTGAAGGCCCTAAGCATGCATGAATTTATCTTCTTCGGGATTAAAAATAGGAGTATTATTAATATTCTCTGAAAATCGCAATTCGTCTATAGTTTGATGCACCATATCAAAAACATCCTTCCCTAGAAGGTCCCACTGTGATTAATAGATACCCGTATGAGGACTGTCAACACCAGGGGCCTTGAAAGGTTTCATATCAAATAGGGTTTAGTGAACTTCCATAATAGACACATCCTGCTTAAGAACATCTAATTGCTCATCACTAATCAGTGGGAACAAGTTACATAACTTGAAAGGTGGAATGGGAGTGCCTAGACTAGAGTATAAAATCTGGAAATATGAGACGACATGTTATTTTAAGGCTTTGGGAACTTTAATTTTTTGGCCCATCTCATCCTACAAGAATTTGATATGATTCTTTTTCCTCTACTATAAATTTTTACGGTAATAGTAGGCTGGATTACGATCTCCACTAATGATCCAATCAACATGAGATTTTTAGAGCCAGTAGAGTTCTTCTTGTAAAATGACTGTTTCAAGCTCCTGTTGCAACTGAGATTCTAAGTTTAGTAGATACATGGAATGCTTAGTCTCCAAAGCCTTTTGAATACCTTTTAATCGGTCCAATAATATGTTCTTATTGTGGAAAATATTACCAAAGCTCTCATTGTTCCACTTGCGAGCTTGAGTGATAAAACTTTCCACTTATTCAATGAAAGAGACCGAATGTCTTCATGATTGTGAAATAATCTATTTGAATTGATCATGTAATCCATGATTCTTAGAAGCAGAAGGGCTTCATATGAGGGTCATGCTTGTGTTACATCCCAAATTTGATTAGAAGCAGCTGATGGTCTGATATAATTCATTAAAGATGGAACACCTTTCCCCCTAAAAATTTGTGGAACCATTCATTATTACAAAGTGCCCTGTCAAGTCTCTGATAAAGATTACCTCTTCGCCATGTGAATTTAGATCCCATAAAACCAAGGTCATATAACTTGGTAGAATGAAGCCAAGATTGAAATAGGTAGCACGTCCCCAATCTGTTGGTAGAACCCCATTATCTTTATGAGTTATGGATAATGGCATTAAAGTCACCACAAAGAATTTATGGCAAGCTTATGCATGAGTTGATCCGACCTAGGTTCTCCCAGATAAATTTTCTCAGCATGGGGTTAGGACTAGCATAAATAACAGTAATCATGGACAATAATGTACCATTTTTCAACTCGTAAGTGAATACATTGCAAGTCATTTTCCATAACTTTTATCTTTAGAGAATCCTTCCAGAGCAACCAAATACTACCAGAATATCCTCGGGCCTCTATTTTATGAGAATAAGGGAAGCTAATTTTCTTAATAAATTGATCCGCCTTACCCAAACTAATGCGAGGCTCCAACAAAGTAATAACATTTGGGTTATTCTTCCTTACTACAAAATCAAAAGCTCTCTTGAAATGGGGTGAACCCACCCCTTGGCAATTCCAACACATGATTGATTTATTCATAACAGACAGGAAAACAAAGAAGGTGAGAAACTCAATCATTCTTGATGACCACAAATGGTCTTTGCCTCCATTTCAGTTGCATCATCAAAATCCTCTTCTCCTTCAAACTGTAACTCATCATCACTCTTACTCATTATTTCATCACATTCCTCATCATCTGTGTTGTCATTATCATTTTCTAGATTTCCATTTTCCATCTCTATTGGGTTTATGTCTAGTGGTAATCTTCTCATGAGGTCTTCACCTCCCCTTTTACCAGTGGTCAAAGGATGTAAGGGTTGATGATTATGCATAGAGCCATCCACTTGTCTCATAGAGCTAGAGGGGCGAGTATGACTACAATGTGCATTTTGGGGTCTAGAATGTGGCTAGTTCTTATAGGTCTGGTTTAGGGAGGGGCAATGCTATTTTGATGGAAGTTATTTATGCTGCATTCAGTGGACGTTGTATGGTTTTTCATGGTGCTTCCTTCAGTGTCAAAATTGGGCTTATGATAGATTCTAGAATTATAGCTCTTTTTATTAAACCACTTCTCGCAATAAAAAAATTCCTTCGCACCCCTGTGAGCTAATTTTGGAATACTATTTGATGGTTCCCAAAACGTCTCAGCTCCAGCTAGGATGTTTGAGGTGCTACACAGATCAAAATAAGGTGAGTTAAGGGTTCGGGATGCCCCGAAGCCCCTCCAACGCTCAAGTCAGAAAATGCCCTAGTGGTCAGCAAAGTATGTGATGAAGATGAAAAGGGGAAGAACAAGTGTTTGATGTGTGAAAATGGTGTTTGAGCTATTGGTTTTTCAGAGAAAATGAAGGGGAGAAGAAAAGGAGAGAAGAAGATGAAGAAAATAGGAGAAAAAGTGGTCTTTTATACCTTTAAAGGGTTTATGATATGTCACACAATGGTTGGCTGCTTTATGGCTATTAATGTAGCGCGTCAGGGGCGTCAGAGTGGTTGGAGATGTGATGGGGGCACGTCTGTCTGGTGATGGGACGTGTCAGAGGGAAGGTTGGTAGGTACCATAGGGACATTTCCGTAGGGATATTGCTGTAGTGGCTTTGCCGTAAGGACATTCTGATCCTCTCTATGCGTTTTCCACTGTAGAGAAAGGTTTATTCCAATTCTTCATTAAGAGTGATGACATGTCCTCTTAGTCAATGGTCAATGGTCAATGGTCAATATGCCACATGGCGACTTGTAATAGGCCGAATTTTCCATGCACCATCAGTAGCCCCCTAGCCAGGCGTGAGATGGGGAACGATAGGTCAAGTCTGGCTGACCCAAATGTACAGGCACAACTAGATAAACTTCCATTTTGGCTTTTCATTTACCATCTTTCCTTCTCCAAGAGTAGCTTCCAGCCAAATATGCATAAGTAGTTTCAGCCCCCTGTATAGTGTTAGTAGGACATGTTCCTCATTTCCGATGTTGTAAGAAGATATGAGTCTTTTGATATCCAATAGATTTGGTTTGTCCGATGAGGGAATAGCGTGTCTGGCCAATCTCAAAAGCCAAAAGGAGAATGGTGCTTCGGGGAGGGCATCCGTCGGAGGTTATGGTTTTGCTTGACCGGATATCCACCATAGCGTCATAACCAGGAAGAAGATCGTCGTACTGGAAGTTAAGTATACCTAGTCGTGTATTTTCCACCATGACAAAGATAAGGAGATCCTCTATTGTGACAAATGCAAAGAGAAGAGCAACTCATGATCCAAATGAGCACATAACTGATTCTAAAACTAAGAGTGAGAGTGAACCATTCACTCAAAAATCAGGAGAGGCATATAAGTCAACCGTCTAATCGGTTCTTGAGACTTGGTGAAGGGATGACATTGTTGTGAAAATGAAGACAAAGCCTATGATAGACTGAGAATGGGCTTCTCCATGTAGGATCCGATAGCTTATGTGTTGCTCGAATTCCTTTTCGTTGTGTCACTTTATACTTGTAGTGTACTGTATGATCAAGACTTTAAAGCCAGGATGGTAGGCTAAAAGGTGCCAAGGTGGCTGAAGAGAATTCCCATCTGAAGAAGGAAGCACCAAAGGCGACAGATGCTTATGACACACTTAGTCTTCAATTTCATGTTTGTTGGAGAAGAGTTCAGAGGAGAAATAGATAAACATGTTGAAGCTGTTAGAAATGTCATTGATGAATTCTAAGCTTCAGAGGACTCCGTAGTCTATAAAGTCATAAGGATGATGACTAGAATGGTGAAGCCAATGTGACTAAATTCGTAGAGGCAACAACCAAGGTGGTGAAGTCAGAGAAGACTCCATCCAAGTAAAGAGTGGGCAAAAGAAAACCAAAGGTCCGACTAGTAAAGATGATGGTGTACATGGCGGCACGACTAATGGCCCTAGTGTTTTACCACTAAGGAGGGTCTCCAGATGACTCCATTGTAGGAGTTTGATTTTAAAGTATGTGAATATTTTGTGGATCCTGCGCAGGTGCTCCTAGTGGAGCAATAAGATGATGATGTAATCTCATTTCTCAGAAACTATGGCCATAAAGTTTTGAACGCGTTCTTGTAGTTACCTATGTGGGTTTGATCATCTCGCTTATGGAGATGTTCCTCGTGGAGGAAAAATGATGTACTATCATGTCCATGGGGACTTAATAATGTAGAGATGCGCCTCGAGGGAGGAAATGTCATAATGTTTTTGTTCGTGTAAACTTGATAATATAAAGATATTCCTCGAGGAAGGAAATTCCATAGTGGTTATGTCCATGGGGACTTGATCATATAGAGATGTTCCTTAAGGGAGGAAAATGACATAATGGTTTTGTCCATGGGGACTTATTCATCTCAATCCTTAGAGATGTTCCTCAAGGGAGGAAATGTAATAATAGCATGTCCGTGGGGACCTAGAGAGTATTTTTCCTCATGGGTTCCCAAGTGGGTTATCCTAATTAGCTCTTCATAGAGTAAAGGAGAGAGTATCTCCCAATAACCGAGATGGGATACCCTTGAGTGGTTCAAGTCCATGGATAATATTCCACAATCCTAAAAGCAAAGGAGAAAGAAAACACAATTTCTTTTGGCAACAACTCATCAGATGTAGAGAATTCTGAGAATCTAATGATTGTGAAGATTCTAACTGTACTGGTGATTCTGTCCCTTCTAGCGAGTATGACCATTCTGGTGATTCTGAATAAACCTTAGAGTTAAAAATAGCAAGCTTCATGTAGAAAATGCATAGAATATTAGCTTCCTTCAGAAAGAACAAGAAAATAGTTTTTGTTGGGAGCACTTCTTTAAGTGTTGAACATTCTATGTATGAGGCAAAGTGTTTCCTTCAGGGTCCGCCAGATGGTATGTCCCTGATCTGACCGTTCCAGCTAGGTGATAATTTTCCATGGCCGTCTCTTTTCCATATGTCATTCAAGCTTCTAAACACCAAGTCTCCTATTTTCAATGGACGGTGTTTGGCTTTTGAGTTAAAATACTGAGCTGCTTTCCTTGTTATATGACCAATATGATTGGTACTTCTTCACTCAACCCTTCTAGAATATCCGGGTTTATCTGTAATACTTCATCATTTTTGCCATGTTAAAAGATTGGATTTTTGGAGCAGGTATGCCAATTTCTGTAAGGATTATTGCCTCTATGCCATATGCCAGCATGAATGGAGACTCTCCGGTTGGTCTTCTAAGAGTGGTCCTATAAGCCCATAATACACTTGGTGACTCCTCAACCCAATCAGTCTTTATTCGTTCCAGTCTTTTCCTCAACGCTTATCAATTGGAAACTTCTGATTTTCCATTCGTCTATGGATTAGGAACTGAGCTAACATAATGATCAATATGAAGACCCTCTGTGAATTCCTTGACTGTTTGATGATTGAACTGCTCGCCCTTATCTGATATAAGAAATTTTAGTACTCCGGATTGGTATACAAAGTTGTCCATATGATTTCTGACCATAATGGTTGTCAAAGCTTCTGCTTCTACCCACTTCATAAAGATAATAAACTGCCTGTAAGATAAAATGCTTTTGCCTTAGAGCCATTGGGAAAGGTCCCAGTATGTCTATCATTGGGCAAGAAGGCCATAGGGCCAAAATGGGGTTTTGTTCTGTAGTAGAAGAGTGAACGCTATTTTGCAAACTGTTGGCAAGCGCCATACTCTTTCACTTAACTCAATCGTATCTTTTAAAATGATCCACCAGAAGTACCCTTGTCTAATCACTTTATTAGATAAAGATCGTCCTCTAAGGTGGGTACCACACACTTCTTCATGTACTTTTCTTAGAACGCAATCAGCTTCTCGTGGAGTAAGAAATCTGAGGAGAGGCATGTGATACACCCTCTTATACAACTTTCCTTCATGTAAAGTGTACCTCGAAGCCTTTAAAGAGAGCTTCATTGCTTTATTATATCAAGATATTCCAATGGGCTCATGGGTGCTTGGCACTGTGAGGATGTTCATACGGACATTGGGAGGTACATGTTCCACACTAGCAATGGCTAGTATGCTTGGGAAATCTGTTTCAGAGTACCATGCACACTGATGTTTTCTGTTCTTCAAATCTGTTTAAAAGAGCTCGCACTAACTATGGGTACTGAGCTATAGTCTCTTCTTTCATTTCAGAAACCACACTTATCTGATTCACAATCTACCGGGAGTCACTATGCATTTTCAGATTTGTAACCCCTATGGTTTCTGCCATTCTGATGTGTGCCACTATGGCCTCGTACTCAGCCATACCATTGAAGGATAAAAATTTCGGATGAATTGACTACTTTAATTCAAAATCTTGGGACTTTTTCAATACCACTCCTATTCCATAGGATAATCCGTCCATATGAAAATTCCAGCAATAAATTTCCCTGGAGGAAGAAACAAAGAGGAGGCCAAGTTTTAGCTTTGACCTTTCAGATTCCTCATGTCGAGTGACATTGATGAAGTTGCATTCTGCTATGAAATCAGCTAAGGCTTGGGCCTTAATGGCTTTTCATGGTTCGCACTTTAAACCATATCCCCAATCTTCATAAACTATATTGTCATTTGTCTAGTCGCAATGCGCTTGTGCAAGGCTCGACGTAGTGGTGCAAATCTGTCTTGATAATTCCCTGGTGTCCCAGCAAATATACTCCACACTTCCATATGACTGTAGATAAAGAGAAAACCAACTTTCTTGTCATGGCATATCTTGGTTCAAATTTTGTTTGGAAGTACCCTATTGGGGGTCTCATCCTTTATGACGCTTTTGTTGGGTTCCGTGATAGAAAACGCAGCGGAAATTAAAAATTTTTATCACATTCCTGAACCCGGATCCATGTAATTCGATTAATCGATTAGTTAGGGTTTTCAAAACCTTACCACAATCGAACGAAGAGGCTAGATTGTTGGAAGGAATAGAGGAGGTTCACTCCGGTGACACCCTACCTCGAGCTTTCTGCTTTTTGTGAACGGATCTGAGACGTCTCCAACAGGATTCGTCCTCTACTGGTATCCACACGAACAGCCTTCCTTCAAAACGAACTGTGTTCTAGCACTACTTGATTTTCTTACAAAATCAAGAACAAACTAAACTCTCTGTGTTTTCATTTTCTCAAGATGTAGAGAAAAACAAATTTTTGGTGGCTCACAAAATTGACGTGCTTAAAACCCTAGAGAACATCACATATATATAGGATTCTCAATTAGGGTTTCACTTACCAAAACCC
>CATIWK010130497.1:0-19235 GCA_949634005.1 Mallotus japonicus
AACCCTACAAAAACCCTAGTTTCCATATCCATTTCTCTCCAGGAACTCCCTAACTTGACCGTCGGAGTGGATTGGCTGGCACCCCGCCCAGCTGGTCTTCTCACCGTTGCTCTGTTTTGCAGGTGTTGCATTTCCCTGTTAGGCGGACCGGACGTATCAGTAAACCTAGTTAATCAATGAATAATAAACCTACCTAATTAAGGAATAATAAAATATGAAACATATACAATTAGAATTCCAAAATATCATATGACATTTTCTTCCTTAATTTATGGCAATATCTTCTCCTTTTGACAATCTCGTCAGACAATTTATCAAGAGTCTCTACACAATAAACAAGACTTTCCAATTGTTACACAAGCTTAAGATCACCACTCTCCAAATGACCCCTGAGTTGGAAGGCCTCAAGCTTTTGGCCTACCCTTAAAGGAAAATAATTTAGCCAAATTTAACTTGAGCACATCTACTCGTTTCATAATTATCTCAAGTAATTCAACTTTCACTACTATATAGTTAAGCAAATCAATCTAATTCATAACATTCTCAAAAGGGCTCATTTGGTTACCATAACCTCAAGAGACTCCACCTGCTTCTTAAGTGCCTCAGTGCACTCTATTTTAGAATTATTAACCTTAGCAATTTTAGTGCACCAAAAAAGAATCAAATAGTGTTTTGATACTAAATGTTTCAGACGCACATAAAGCTTCACAAATGGGACTATGGGGTGATTGCTTAGAACGCTTAACAAGCTAGTTAAGAGTACCTAAAGTAAATCTGTCAGCCATAAAGAATAAGTTAAGACAAAGGTATTAATATTCAAAATAAAGCATTTGTCTATAGGACATAAATATAGCGTATAGGATATAAATATAGCATAAGTAGAATAAACAAAGATATAGAGATTGAAGATAACCCAGACTACTTATGTATTCATAATAGATATCATTATCTAAATGTGTAGGCAATTGGAAAATCTATGATAGAAAGGAGTAATACATACATTTTATATTGATTAGATCACTGATCATAAGTCACTCCCTACTAAAGATCATAAAAAGCATAATGGCGGATTTTAGGAAGAGACATTACATTGTTCCACCTATCAAATAAAATATGAAAAATATAAAATTACTTGAAGACATCCAATATGCTACGTTTTGACATAAGGGTGCAATGCCCTCCTTTCCACCATGTTCTTGAATTCTTCTTCTTTTGTCATGCAAAGAACTAGGCCTCTACAAAATCAACGACTTGTAATGTTGATAACTTAAGCTAGAAAACTCCAATTGACTTTCTTTTTAGCATTAGAAACTTGAAGATGTCCTTTTTAATTTTGTAGCTTACCACTTTTTCTAATTCTTTCATCTTTACCTTCGTTCAAGTTAAAAAAATTTTATTGCTCATTTGTGGTTTTTTTACATGCTTTGATATGTCATTAATATCTCTTTATTCTCATATTCAAATGACTTAAGACCTATCCCATGAAAACTTAAACTCAAGTATCTAGCTACAATAAGAGGGCTATTTACACTCACAGTACCTAAGTTTTTAACTAAATACCACTAAAGTATTTAACCTTTGTTTCATAATGCAAAACCTTTTAACATTTGATTTTAATCCCACAATAGTACCTGGAGCTATTTTTCGGCCAATGATGATGATGTGTTGCAAACATGTCATCTGACGTGGAAAATATCTAACGCATTAAAAAAATAAAGCCACATAGGCTTAATAGAACACATATGACATTTTTCAATCTACTTCTCCTCCTACCATTCACTTAATTAATATATTGAATTTTGTAATTAACTTTTCTTCTTTCCTCCATCAAAAAAAAATTCTTCTTCCCTGTTCTCTATGCCACAAAATTAAAACCTTAAAAAATTTAGCAAAATATAAAAATAAAAATTACAAATTTTTTAAATCAAAACATGCAAATTCATGTGAAGAGCAAACTCATGGTTTGAAAAACAAGATCTATAGTATAAAAATCAAGATTTATGGTGTGAAGATGAAGATCTATGGTTGTGGTGTGACTACGAAAACCTATGACTGCTATGGTAAGATGACAAAGACCCATAACTGTAGACTTTAGAATTATGAGCTCATAGTGGTGCCAATAGTGTTGTGCGAGAGGTGGCGACGACAGTAAAAGAAAATAATATATGTAATAGAGGAGTTTGGCTTTATACTTAGAAGAAGCATGATTTAAAAAAATTTGTAAATTTAGTTAATTGAATTTTTTTTCTAAATTTAAATGATAATTTTCATTTAAATTTTGATGGACATTTTGTTTTTGTGTGGATAATGGTGACAATAGTGTTGTGAGGATAGTGGTAGTGGCAATTATAGTGGTTGTAATGGTAGTATATGTAGAAAGTGGTGGTGGTGGAGTGTTGGATGTGGTGATGTGAAATTGAAAAAAAAAATTGTAGGCATTGTTGTATTATTGATTTATATCAAGAAGAAAGTTGAAAAAAGTTTGAATTTTTATTTTCTTTTGGGTGGTGTTAATAGGTTTCTTAAGCAATAATTTTGAATAATTTTTTGAATTATTATGAATTAAAGGGATATGTAATTTTTTTCAATTTGTTTATGTTTATAATGATTCTTACTTGATTAATTTTTCATAAATAAAAATTGTTTTATCTCTTCTGTTACTCTCACAAATTTGTCATTTTTTTTTCTATATGTATCCAATATGTCAATAATGAAAAAGATGAGTATGATAGGTTGCAATAGTGGTGGTGGTGATGAACACTTGACAATTTTAGATTTTTTTTCCAAAAATAAGTTTGGTTTGTGGGAAAATAAAAAAATAAAACTAATTTAATTTTGGATTTGTTGCATAGAAAAGGGAAGAAAAAAATTTATGGAGAAAAGAAGAAAACTTAATTAAACAAATTATGCATATTAATTGAGTAAATGGTAGGAGTAAAACAAAAGAGAAATATACCACATATGTTCCACTAAACCTATGTGGCTTTATTTTCTAACAGGTTGGAGATGACATATCTACAACACATCATCGTCACCAGCAGGAAAATAGTTCTGGTAACTATTGCAGGATCAAAATCAAATGTTGGAAGATTTTACATTATGAAAAAAAAATTGGATACTTTGGGTTTCGTGAGTGCAAATAACCCGATAATAAGACTAGTATATCAAAATTAATCATGCACAATTCATCACATCTCTGAGAAGTAATAAGATTCGCAGATTTTTTTCATAGCTTAACTTAGAGATCTTACTCCGATAAAATTGAAATGATCATAAAAATACCTAAAATATAAGATTAAATCGAATATTAAGAATTTAAACAAAAACTACATAAATTCTAACCTAATTAACTTTAATTACACAATTATTTATAGTAAATTAAGTTTAGTGTATTTCATACACGCATTAGTTAGAAGGGGTTTTATTAAAAACAATAATTAATAATAATAAAAGCAACTGCACTGCATGAAGATAATGAATGGAAATTCACAAAAAATATATATATATTTGAAACACTATTCAAAGATTTGTTCACCTACTATAGAAACTTGATTCCTTTATAATGTGTAATATAAAAAATTAAAAAGAAGCAATGACCCATTACTAAAATGGTGTTAAATTTACACCAAAATGTAGTTTCTACAGTAATTTTTCTCCAATCCATTACACCATCTTTAACACCAAAAGGAATATTCTCTGTATATTCTTTTTTATATCCGATTTTATAATATTTAAACATTTATCACATTACACCTATATTTATATTCTTTTAACAAATTCATTCACTAATAATATATTTTGGTATTTATCAAATAATGTTAAACATTAATAAATTAATTATTTTTAATTACATAATGCCATATTTAATGCTTAATTAAAAATAAAATTACATTTAAAAATTAAAAATTACATATTACATTCAAAGATTAATAATAAAAGAGTACAATTTCAACAATATGTATACATCCTCATATCTCTGAATTAGTATATATCTCCCATAAATGCTCAATTAATGCATTACGAAGTGCAATATGTGCATCTTTATCCTTGATTTGTCTATGTCAAGCAAGAAATTCTTGAAATCGAGTATTATCATCTATTACCATTTCAACTTCTGGTAATGGTGCTTCCATTGCATCTGTAATTATTGCATTTAGATCATGTTCATCCTCGATTATCATGTTGTCCATTATTATACATGTTGTCATTATGTCATGTAGTATATCTTTTCTCCAATAATGAGTTTCCTGCAACAATTACAAATTGTACTTATAGAACTCCAAATGCTTAATCAATATCTTTTTTACACGCTTCTTATTTCATGGCAAAATACTTCTTCTTATGAGTGCGTGGTTCGTGAATAGTTTGTACAATATTAGATCATTTTGGGTATATAGAATCAGCTAAATAATAACCTATATTACATTCTTTTCCTTGGATAAAATAATTAGCAGGAGTAGCAATACATTGTGCAAGATTAAAAATAAGATGAGATGACTCTAACACGTTAAAATAATTATTAGTGTCATGCATACCAAAATAAGCATGTTATATCCATAGATGATAATGTGCTACAGCTTTCAGAATAATTATTGGTGATCCATAACAACCGGTATATTATCTGGCCCATGTTGTATGACAATTTTTTCATTTCCAATGCATACAATCTAGACTACCCAACATTCCAACCAACATTGTTCACCAACATAGAGTAACCTGGCAATGTCATTAGCAGTGGTGATATTAGTTATCACTCAAAAAAATGTCCACAATTGCGGGAAAGAAAGTTTTATACTTCCAATTATCGTTGACTCACTAATTTTAATATATTTGTCGATTGCATCCGTTATTAGACCATATGCTAACATCCAAAAAACGGTTGTTATTTTTTATAAAGTTGATAACTTGCATCTATCAAGGGCATTAATTTGTTATTGGAAGTAGGAATCATGTTGTTTTACTGCATTCAAAATTCATAGGAACAAATTTTGAGACATTCGATATCGTCATCAAAATATATCATCACTATATCGTAGATTATCAGAAAAATAATCATTGAACAAATTACGATCTATGACTTCACGATCTCGATGAATCATAATATGACCTGAAACTGATCCATGATGAGACACTTGGTGTTGTAGTTAATGTTCATAGTATGCAATAATTGTGTTATTATTTCATATCATTGATACATCAAATCTTCTTCTTTTTCTTATTGTGCAATGAGATTATTCATCATTGTAGCATCATCTTCATCAGAAGACAAAGATGAATATGACTGATATGATGAACCACCAATATCATAATTCATTTTTAAAGTGAGAAGAAGTAAGTATATTTTTTATGCAAGATAAAAATACATCCATATGAAATTATTTATAGAACAAAATTGTTAAAAATTACAATTTATATGTGATTTAATCTGACGGTTAAGATTATGATAAAATCAATCCAACTGTTTGGTGAGAATATTTCAAATAACCTTATCTATATTTATTGAGAAGTGTGTGAAGATGATAAGAGTGTAGTATGATTCACTCCAACAATTGAGATTATGATGAAAATAATCCAAGATGTACTAATTTAAATTTATTGAGAAGTGTGTGAAGATGTTAAGATTGCAATATGATTTAATCCAATGGTTGAGATTATGATGAAATTGATCCAATGGTTTGGTGAGAACTATCCAAGATGTACTTATCTGTATTTATTGAGAAATGTGTGAAGATGATAAGATTGCAGTATGATTTAATCCAACAGTTGAGATTACGATGAAATCAATCCAATGGTTTGGTGAGAATAATCCAAGGTGTACTTATCTGTATTTATTGAGAAATGTGTGAAGATGATAAGATTGCAATACGATTTATTAAGAAATGTGTGAAGATGATAAGATTTCAATACGATTTAATCCAATGGCTGAGATTATGATGAAATCGATCCGACAGTTTGGTGAAAATAATCCAAGATGTACTTATCTATATTTATTGAGAAATGTGTGAAGATGATAAGATTGCAATACGATTTAATCCAACGATTGAGATTATGATGAAATCGATCCGACAGTTTAATGAGAATAATCCAAGATGTACTTATCTGTATTTATTAAGAAATGTGTGAAGATGATAAGATTATAATACGATTCAATCCAACGATTGAGATTATGATGAAATCAATCCAACAGTTTAAATGAATTCTCCAGATAAATTTATCTAGATATAATGAAATTTCATTAGTTTCTTACATTGTTATAAGTAAGAGCCATACATAACCTCCACAATACACATCCTCTCACCATTAACGATTCAATCCAAAATGTTTATTCGAGCATTTGGTTATAATGTTCCTAAAGATGTGTTCCTATGCAAGGTTTATATGGAAATTTCTCAAGATCCAATTACGGGTGTTCACCAGTCTACATATCACTTTTGGTCTCTAGTGGGTGACAGGTACAACAATGAAAGTAATAAGGATTGGGAGGAGCGTAGCAAACCTCTATGTAAGCTCGAATTTGAGCTATTGAAAAAGCAATGAGGAAATTGAATGAGTGCATCAAACAAGTTGAGAATATGTTATTTTTTTTATTTTTTATACCTTAAGAAAACTTGAAGTTATCTTTATAACAATTTGTAGTTGTAGCGAGCAAAAATCCTACTAATGCATGATATCTAGTATAAAAAAGGTTTCAAATTTGATCATGTGTGGTACATTTTGAAAAGTTTAAAGATAACAACAGTTCAAGACAAGCTTTGCAGTTACAACATTTTAACAATCGAATATTCTCCTTTCGAGTCTTCAACACCGAAATCTCTTGAAGAGTCACCATTTTCAATTAATTTAGAAGATCCTAATGTTGGTGGTTTTTCACACCCCATTGGAGTTAAAAAAAAAAAAGAGACAAATGGATGAACAAATTTCTAATATCATTAGCAACAAAGAACAAAATGACAAGGTTTTATAGATGTTGGAAAAGTTTAATTTGGATAGGCACCATATATTGGAAATGCAAAGCCGACAATTGGCCTTCCAACAATTTAAAGAAGAAAATAAAATTTTGTGATCCAAGAATCTGTGCCATTACTCAAGCTGAACAAGAAAGAATCATTCGAAAAAGAGCGCAACAACAACAAGCACCACCTCTACCTAATGATTTTGGCCAATATTTTCATGATATTGGTGGATCTCGAAATGATGTACCATATTATTAAATTATTGTCAGCTTTGTGTGTTATGTTTAATGTTTAATTTTAGTTATCTAATGTTTGTTTTATTGTTTAATTCTAGAGTTGTAATCTAATGTTTAGTGTTATGTTTGTTATGTTTAATGTTTGTTTTAATGTTTAATCTAATGTTAGTTTTAATGTTTAATTAAAAATGTTATCTGTAATGAATGTTGTTTTAATGTAAAATTATTTAAATTTAATGTATAATTTTTTAGTATATATTATATTTATTTGTTTTATATAAATATATATTTTATTTAGGTATATTTTACATTTAATAAAAATATTTTAAATAGTATAAAATTTTGGACTAAATTGTTAAAAATATATATATATATCTATACAATGAGAAATTGGACTAAATTGAATATCTTAAAATTTATTGATATAATTTGAAAAGGAAAAAAAAAAAGAAATACATCCCATTTTGTGTTCACTTGCACAAAAATGGTAAAACAATTATAGGTTGGAGGTTAAAAACTCAAATTTCCCCCATTTTGAGTATGGGTTGAAGATGCCCTAATTCATGAACAGATTCCCAGCAAAAAAATGGAAAGTCATTATGCTCAAACGGATTTTATTTTACAATATTTGAAAAATATTTTCTTAACGAAAAATGTTTTTCTATATACACCAAACATGAAAAAATAATATTCGAAATAATATCTTTAGAAACAAATGGAGGCTTAACATTCATTCTAGATTTAAAAATTCTCTAAGTAGCCATTACTAATTTTTAAGTTTTTGCCATAAATTTACAAAGGTTTTCTCTTGGTCAAATGTACAAAGAGTAAAGTTTTATTTTCAATTCGATTATCAAATTTTAGTTTGTATCTTTTTTAAATACTAAATTTTTATTAAATTCACAACCATCACTCAAGAAATTATTTAATAGTTGAATAATCTAAAATTAATGACTCTTTATAAATAAGCCCATATTTCTCTATAAATTTATAGAAACTAAGAGCCAAGCGCATACTCATCCTGAGTGGTATTAGAGTTTAGGAGAAGATAAACTTCTAATCTTTTTATAATTTTTGGACTAAATTGAAAAATAACGAGATTGAGAGGTTAAAATAGTTTTGAAAATAAATTTAGACTAAAAATTTTTTATAATACCCTTTTTAAAATAAAACCGAAATTATAAATTAGATTTTTTTTTTTTTGAAAGGAAATTATAAATTAGATTACCAAAAAGAAACAAATTGAAATTTAGCACTCAAACCCAAGAGCAAAGTTGAATGACCTCCATTGCATATAATCCGGTTTTCTCTCTTAATGAATGTTTTAAACTCTTTTTTCTCTGCAATGGGGAGCATTGATAATGATATATGTCTAGCCTCAGCTGCTTTATCTTGCTGGTAAACCTTGAAAAGTCGCAACGCCTGTATCTTTATAGTAAAGTTCCTAGTCCTCTATTTACCATCAGAGGATTTTATAGGCAACACTTGCAGGTTTTTGCTTCCTCTATATATTTTCCATCTCGACATTCAACTCTCAATTCTAGCAGGTGGTCTCCCCTGGCCCTTCTCAAGGTGTTAATGCATTTTGGAATTCTTCTGAAGGTGAAGCTTATTTAGCTGTTAAAAAAGTCTTGGGATGTTAATCAAATGGAAGAGTCAAGAACGAGAAAGCCGTTTGTCGTTCTCCTTCTGCAGCTGAATCTCTTGCTATCCGAGAGGGTATCCTTTTACTCCACTCAATGGGAATGGCCGAGATAATTATAGAATCAGACTCATCAATCTTAATTGCAAATTTTTTCACACTAATGGCATTAAAGCTTTAGACAACACTTCCGTAAACTGTAAATTCTGTATTGTGCCTCCTGCAACTGCTACAGCAGACTGGGTATTGTAATTGACGGCTCAGCCGCCCTCCTGTTATCTTTTGATATCCTTGGCAGCTTGGTTAGCAATATACTTGAAAAAAAAATTAAAAAATAAATTAAGTGAATTTTTTTTTTTTTTTTTTTTGCCTTTTTCTTTTTACTTACCCCCACTTGGAATTTTTTAAAAAAATCAATAGTTACAAACAACAAAATAGAAACAAAAACAAAACAAAATACATGCCAGTAAGGAAGCACAATAGACAATTTGCACCAATAAATGATTTGTTGAAAGCTGAAATTAGATCACACAACTCCAGCAGACTTTCATCTGAAGGATGATTGTATTTCTTCCAGAGTTCTTCCTTTGGTTTCAGGGACCCACAGTGTCACAAAAACAACAGTCAATGCAGCCACCGCTGCGTAAATAGTAAAGGTTCCTGTGACAGTGAAGCAGCTCTATTAGACATTATAAATATCCAATTAGATATATACAAGTATGCACTCAGTATATATGTCTGTTATGTGTGTGCGCCTATTAGAGAGACATACCTCCACTACTCCAACTCAATAACAAGTTTGCTGTCATCGTGACTATCCAGGATATTAGCCAATTTGCCAATGTTGCTACACTGCCAGCGAGGCCCTTAATATTCACAGGGAGTATCTGAAATATGCAATTCAGAAAGTTATTCAGTTAGCTGCCTCAAAAGATGACACTAATGAAATATATAAATTGCCTATGCACATAAGTTCAACCACCTATATCTAGGATCCAACAATAAAATGGCCCCTTAATTTTTCTTTTACCCTTTTTCGAAATTATCACTATTTCTCATTCTGTTATTCTAACATGCAATAGGGCATAAATTACTGAATCCCCAAACATAGGAACTAATCACATTTGGCGCTTGTTCAAGTTTCAAAACTAAACAAACATTTACACGTAACTACAATTGGCAAGCTCAAAAAATCGTCCTGCATAAAATTCTTATTACAAATGATATGTAGAAGAGTTTTGTTGAATATAAGAAGTTTTTCGTTTCCAGTTGCTACTGATGCAACTAATATGCAAGCTATAGTTAACAATATTCAGCCTTTAATTCTATTAGAAACTCTTCACAATACTTTAACATTTTCACAAATCAGATATCATACTAGGTCAGTACAACTATATAATAATTTGTCGAACAGAGAACGTGTTGGGAGAGATTGCACAATAAAAGAAGAAAGCTCTTATTTGTTATAGTGCTGAGCAAATTGAGGAGTTGACAATGAATTTACTGGAAGTCTGGTCTTATTATTATTTAGCCTATTTAGATTAGTTTTTCAATTTTTATAATGTTAATATTCTTGTAATTTGTAATTATATCCTCAGTCAATCTAGAAATTATATTTATGATGCGATGTTGGATGCTCTTTTTCTCTTTTTGTTTGGGACTTCTCTTATTTTTGCATTTCACTTATTAGTTTAGGATTAATATCTAGGGTTGGCAGCCACTGCCCATTAATATGTAATGTCCTCCTCAGGTTTATTGTCTAAATTTCTGTGTTCGAAACTTGCTTATCTTTCTCTAAGGCATAGTCCTGTGCCACTTTTCATGGTCTCGCTAGGTCACAATTCACAAAAATGAAGAAATCCTATTACCAACATAAATCCTAGGGTCAACAGTCTACACCTCAAACAACAGATTCCTATTACCAATAGAAGAACCCACAACATATATGGTACCATTAATACATTCCATCATCAGCCTAATGGTCCTTTCACTCCTATTTAAAACTTGAGTTACAGAGTTCATGGCTTTCCCAAGTAATCATTTGCATTCTTGGTTGGGCAGACACATTGCCCACAAACAGTTGGAAGACTGGTGAAAAAAGATCATAAAAAGTTCAAAACCCCACCTATTAATTCTAGACTCTCCAAGTCATATAGAAATACTAATCGAACCAACTCTAAACTGTGCTTATCAAATAGTTTAGCACAAACACAATATTACACATTATGCTCCTTGGGATCCAAGGTGCACTACGAGTTTATGAAACAATATAGGGATACGTACAATTTTGATCCCTATGATTTGGAACTTATGGCAAAACTAGTCTTGTGATTTCTTTTTATGACATTTAAGTACTTGTATTTCATATTTCTTACATTTTAATACCCTATTAATTAATACCATTATTATTTTATTAGAAAACATTAGTATAATATTAAATTTCAATGATAAATTTATTCTATATATGATCAATCTTACTAATAGGTTATTTTTAAAAATATTATAAATTTATTTTAAAAATTTATTTCTTTTGATTCATAGTAAAATTAAAAATATATTTAAACTTGATTTATTGTAATTAATTGAATGTTATATTGCTCAATATATTTATTATTCAAAATCCATATTTTTTTAACATTAAAACATAGATTTTGAATGACATTATTTAGAAAGGTACCAAAGTGTAAAAATATGAAATATAGCTACTTAAATATCACAAAAAAAAAAAAACCACAAGATTAGTTTTGTTATGAGGCGAAACCAAAGGGATCAAAATTATACTTATTCCAACAATACATTGAGATGGAAAAAAATATACATACCTCAGACATTATAAGCCAAGGAATAGCTCCAAGACCAAGGGAGAAGAAAATTATCATAGCCTGCAATTAATAGTTCATCAAATGGACTGAGAAATCCTTGATAATCATTATGACAACAAATGCAGGCATAGCATTTAATCAAAACCATGCACAAAGTGTACAAGGAGACATACCACGAGCCCCACAAGTGACAATATTCCCCTTATGCTATACAAATGAGAATCTTTTGAAACAAAGTCCTGGTATCAATAGTACAGAAAAGGAATGATGAGGAAGCAGCAAAAGTTGCTCTAATAAATGATACCAGAATGCTTTATTTTGAATAAATATCAGCAAACATAAATATTAGTTAATATATGCCCTTTGAGACAAACCTCTAAATAAAAGGCAACTGCAACAAGAAGAAGGCTAACAGTCATTCCAGATGTAGATATCTGCAGCAAGATTCAACAACGTATTGTATTTATTTTTTCCTTGATCCTCAAAGATGATGTTTTGCTTTATTTTGAACAGTCCAATTTGCAAAAGATACTCACAATCAAGAGAAGTCTGCGTCCAGCTTTATCCACCAACCATGTAGTGACCCCAGTGGCAAGAACCTAGAAAAAATTATTGCTATCAATTAATAAATTGGGCAGAATCCATGATTTTTTTGCAGTTCTGTTTTACCCTTATAATAATTTCCCCTTGTAAACTAGCCAGCTGCTCTCGAGCTACTGGAAACTCAGCTAAATAATAGCCTGTCTACTCTTCTCGCTGGTAAGTAGGGTTGTAAACTAGCCAGGTCCTCATGAACTACTCGGAAATCAGCTAGATAATAGTTTGTTTGAGCTGGTATATTGAGATTCATTTAATAAAGAAGTCAAGCTCAAATTACATCTAAAACTCAGCTCAAGGACAAGTTCAAATAAAAAAATTGTGAGCTAACTCGTAATTTTGACATACTAACAGTTCTATATTATATTTGTATATATATATATATTTTTACTCACAATAAATGTTTAAAAAAATTATCAAAAATATACTTAAATGAACTAAGCTCGAGCTAGTAAAAGTTTGCCCCACCTGCTTTATTTACCAATCATGTAATGACCCAAATGACAAGAACCTAGAAAAAAATTCTTTTTTGTCCCTTTTTAATAATTTACCCTTCTCAATATTAAGACTGAACCTTAATCCCTTGTTTGGAAAAGAGAAAATAAAAGGGGAAATAAAATAACATGAAAGCCACCTTTCCTCAAGTCTGGATTAAGAGAGAAAAATTGCAATGCTATTGGTTGGCAGGATTTGACGGGCAAGACAAGTTGAATAGACCTTGTACTGTGTTTGGCGTACACCAGAACATGACAAGAGGAGGATTCTATCTGACCTCAATAATAAATTCTTGTCCTTCTCAATAGTGACGGACAAGCCCAGCTCTTAGACAAGAAAGAGAGAAGTCTACTAATGATTTAAAAGAGAAGAAAGAGAGAAGTCTACTAATGATGGTTTTAGATGGTGAGAATGATAGAAGAAACATAATATATTTAATAATGAAGCAACTATTAAGTCAAAGTCAAGAGAAGTTGACAAAAATCAAAATCCAAACTTTTTATGAGAGGAAAAACATAAGATTTGGCAAATTTTTTATTATTTAAGTGGTATCGGCAAGAAATTATGGAGTACTAAAGTTTATAAAAAAGCACAAGCCATAAAATTCTTGCTTTTCCCATCACTAAATGTTCATTTTATTTTATTATTTTATTGAATAATTATGTTAAATAAGATTTATATAAATAAAATACAACTAAAGGACATTAGAATTATTTTAATATTTTATTTAACTTATTCATTTTTACATCAAAAATTAGACCAGACAATAATTTGTCTGTCTTGTCCATCTCTATTCACCAAAGACAACCTAAATTTACAACCTTTTATTTATTATTTTGTGTGTTTCATAACTTCAAGTTAAGAAAAATAAGGTTATTTTCCTCCCATCCAACAAGAATATGAAAAAGAATTTATTGTTGCCTTCTCATTTATTATATCCCTTACTTTCCTCCTTAGACTAGACAATAATTTGTCTGTCTTATCCATCTCTATTCACCAAACACAACCTAAATTTATAACCTTCTATTCGTTATTCTATATCTTTCATAACTTTTCAAGTTGAGAAAAATAAGGTTATTTTCCTCCCATCCAACAGGAATACGAAAAAGATTTTATTGTTGCCTTCTCATTTATTATATCCCTTACCTCCCTCCCCCCAACCCTCAAAAAAAATTTATTTTATCTTTTCTTAGTTTTTTACTCAAATATAGTTTAATGGTATATCAGCAAAGCAAACGCCAAGGGAAAAACAAGAACCATAGCATTAAGCGTACCACCTCACATCTTACCTGAATAACTCCAAGTCCAACCGTAGCAAGATTACTTGAGGAAATCCCTGACAATTTCACAATAAAATTAAATATTTTCAACATTTATACTTGACAGGTAATTTTTAACTTGAGATGGGAATATGGAATAGTGGTGCCATTTCAAATTAGGAACCTTCATCTATTGTAGCATCATGTGTTGTGAAATAATGTGTACATTCCAATTTCATAGTACCCTAAGTTAATGGGAAACCAAATGGAGTAATTCCATACCTTTACAATTCAACCTTTGAAATATCTCTCTTTGAAAGGATGTTAAAAGATGAACATCAAGATTATTGTCCAAACCATACCACTTATTTTTCCAAGGTAGAAACTCTAAGGGCCTATTAGGCCTAGATATATGTTAGAAGACAATTTTAATCCCTGATATCAACATGTGATAAAACTAGTCATGTGATTTTTTCTGTAATACTTTAGTACCATATGTTTTACATTTCTTACATTTTAATACTCTATCAACTAATACTAAAATTATTTTATGATGAAATATTAATATAACATTAAATTTTTTAATGATAATGTTATTTTATATATGATTTATTATCAATCTAACTACTTGAATATTTTAAAAAATGTTTTAATTTTATTTTAAAAATTATTTCTTTTTATGCACAAGAAAAAATTTAAAAACACATCTAATTTTATTTATAATGAGTTTATTGTAATTAGTTGAATGTTACATCACTTGATAAATAATTTCACTATAAAATATCCATATTAGTTTATTGTTAAATCATAAAATTTTAATTATATTATTTAGTAGGGTATTAAAATATAAAAAATATGAAACACTGAATACCCAAGTGTTACTGAAAAAACCACATTAGTTATGTTACAAATTGAAACCATAGGGATCAAATTGTACTTTCTCCTATACTTTACTAGCTAAATACTTGACTTGTTACACCATTTTTTTTTTTTCCATAAAATGTGGTTGATGTCTGTTAAGCTTTTGCTTTTGCTAATTTTAGGTTAAATTATAACTGAGCTTAATGGAGAGGGATTTAAGTAATGAACGTGTAGCATATACCTAATAAAGAAGTGCTATTTTGAATAGGGGGGAACACGAAAGTTTTTTAGGCACTAAACCTCAAGTAATATTAGTAATTCTCAAAATATTAAAGATTGGCTTAATTAGTGACCTAATAAAAACCTTCCACATTTTCGCCAAAGTAGCGTGAACTGTTATTTTTCCCAATTGCATCATGAACCATTACAATTGTGTCAAACATGCATGAATGAGCTATCTAACCAAGAACTCGAACCAATTTGTTGCCTGTTCTTTATTTCAGTATTGTATATATTTGTTTTAGGGATCAATTTACTTGTATTTATTGCTAAACATATCAAAATTCTTGGCAGGATAGTTAACTCATGCTGGACTTGACATCATTCAAATAGGTCATACTTCATGCTATCATTGAAAAAACAAAAACTATAGTTCGCTCTACATTTGAAGAAGTGATCAAAGTTACCAAGCATTGAGGTAATTTACTCTCACAGATTACCCTAGCAGTAAATATTTCAAAAATGACTCGTAAGGGAAACACAGTCCTGTAAACAAAGGCATTTGCACACAATGGTTGGTAATGCACCTTCCTTTTTATATGCAGAAAACTAAAAATAAAAAGTTAATGCGCTTCATGGTTGAACTTATGCCCATTATTATCAATCAAAACGTGTTTTTCTCCTTAATCAACAAAAACACTGTGTTATAACCTAATATATTGAAGTAGCATATTTCATTACATATCCATATGGCATATTCTCATATGTCTCTTACATGGTTTAGCAACAAACGGGCATGAGGCCACATAGGATGGCTTGCTTTATGTATGTGTGTATAATGCATATACACTAGATTTCCAAAAAAGATGACATAAACTGTGAAACATGGGAGGCTGAAAATTTTGAAGTTGAAGCAGCAGTTAGGTCAAATAGTGAGCTATCACAACAAACTAAAAAAAAAAAAATAGAGATCAAATAAGGAAAAAATGCTCATACCAGCACTTTCAAAGATGTTGCTGGAATAGAATAAAATCCCATTAATACCACTAAGTTGTTGGAGCGCAAGTAATCCAATTCCTACCTACAGCATAAATGACTACTTGATTATCAACAATAGGTGCTTTACAGTTTCACATGTTAAAAATAGATTAACGACAAATAGAAACATCATTCTGAAGAAAGAAAATCAGATATAAAAAACAAACCAGTCTACCATCAAAGGGAACCAATATCTTCTTCGCCTGAGATCTGCAAAACGAATCGTTGTTCTTTTGGTCGATGATGCCACAGATCTCTGTAGAAAGAAATTAATTCATCATGGCTTTACCTAGAAGGTTTAACAACGAAACAAGAAACACATCCTACTTGATCATCAAAGGAAGTTTTGCTGCACAATGTTTTTGAGAAGTTAAATTTTTATGTCCAAGTTGATTGAAGTGAAAGAACCAAAAAGCCAAAGGCAGATCATTTCCATACCTTGATTTCATTCACTTCAGCAGAAATATCTGTATCGAATCCACGTAAAACTTGCAAAGATGCTTCAAAATCTTCTGTCATCCCCATTTTAGCCTGTCATCCCCATCCCCATTGAATGAAAGAAATACACAAGGATAAAGGGAGATTCAACAAAACTATTAAATAACAAAAAACACATCATTCAGTATAGGATCCATACCAGCCATCGAGGAGACTCTGGTACGAAAAACAAGCCAGGTATTAATATTGTGCAAGGCAAAATTCCTGTAAATCAACATGAATAAAACAGTGAGACCCAAATTATTCGTCAAACTATTTAATTGATAACTATATTTGGCTGAATTCATTAATGTGAAAGAAACTTTCCAGTCCTATAACTCAACATGAAATTTCAAATAGTTCATACTACTTGAAATTTCAATCACTCACTGACTTCACCCATATTTACTTGTGTAAACAGAAACATTGAAGGAAAGTACAGATTGTCATTCTTTTCAAATATGCACTCATAATATTGTTCTCTGCCACAAACACATGCACAAAACTAATTTAATGCTTGAGAAGAATTTTCATGAGGGCTTACCTAGAACTGCAAGCAGTCTCCAGTGTACAAAAAGTCCTAACAGATACGCAATCATTACCCCCAAAGTAACTGAGAGCTATTAATAAAAGAAACCAATCAAAGTAATCAATATCTAATATCAATAAAACACCATGGCCAAGATTGATAAGAACAGCGCAAATAAACTGATCCAGAAAAAGCAACTGACCTGATTGACTGATCCAAGGGTTCCTCTCATGTTCTGAGGTGCTATCTCAGCTATATATACCGGTACCTAAGCATATAATTTCCCCGATTAAAGTTTTATAACTAATCCAAACAATGCCATTCATCCATTCAACATCACATAAAGAATTCAGACAAAAGTAAAACATAAAAGCTTCAGGACTTACTGTGTATGAGATTATACCAACACCAAAACCTTCCAATAACCTTCCCATAAATAAAAATGAAGAATCCTGAGAGAAAAAAAATATTATTATTAATGGCAATCTCAAAGAACAGGCAACACAAACATCATTAAGAAGTTGAGTATCCATGATCACTCACTCTGGCAAAAGATATGCTTAACCATCCGATTATATTAGGGATAGCAGCAATCATCAGTGACTGCAAATTAACATAAATATGCAGCAATGATGTTATATTTAAGCAGCAAAACTCACTGATAAAAATACAAATATTTCCATTCAATCAATTCTTAAAAAATGATTGGTATTGTACCCCCTTGCGCCCAATGTACTCTGCGATCTGACCACTGGCAATAGCTCCAACCATAGCACCAACATTCGATAAAGAACCGAACAAAGAGAACTGCAAACAATAAATCCAAAAGGTAAATCTCAAAAAGAAAAGAATATAACAGAACTGAGATTCAAACACAAAAAAAGTCAAACCTCAGAAATTGAGAGATTAAGATCGCTAATGATTTCAGCTTGTGTAGGCGAAGAATATCCACACTATATAACAAAACAGAAGCAAAAGGGAACAATATTAATTAAGTCAACATACATGAATACATGAAAATAATGGAGATGGAAATGGAATTGTTTATTAGAAATTTTACAGTAAAACCGAATTGGACAGGACCCAAAGCTACAATAAGGACGCAAAGGACAACAGAGACAGCACCATCACGAAACACATGAGTGGAAGAGCCCATCATACTGGACTGCCTTGAGCTCATTCTATACCAACTACCTGTATGCAGTAATGGCTTCCTAAGTCCATCATCGCCTTCTTCTCTCGAACTCATTTTTTATTTCTCTGTGACAGCTTCTCTCGCAACCCCAAACAAACAGGACTGCTACAAGGACTGGAAACAAATTGAGAATTCGAAAATTTTCTCCACAGAGCGTCTCTCCTGTATTTAAAACGGTCGGTGCGGACGATGAGTTTTTTCTTATAAAAATTAGAAGAAAATTCGTGTTGATTTTTGTCACATGACATATGTTGGGTTGGTCGAGCTGGCGCTTTTTTTCATACCCATGCGCTTTTTTTCAAACCCATCGTACTGAACCGTAAACTTTCTATTTTATGAAGGGTAAATTACCATTACCTGGTATTTGTCCAAACTAATTATTTCATTTATGCATTTATAAAAGTTAATTAAATACCTTTTGATATTTGACACCATGAATTATTTGCCCCCTCCGTTAGATTTCTTCATTATAATCTGTTAAGTTGAGCTGAAATTACTAATTTGCCCATTATATATTTTAATATTTGTTTTATTTTTATGATTTGAGTTGCATTATAAGTAGGGGTGAGCAGGAACCGATTGGATCCGAATTTTCGATCCGATCCGACCCGAAATTTGGCACCGATTCGACTTCCATGATGAGAGGAAGAGCAGTTCGGGTGGGTAATAGGTGGAAATGCAGGTTTCGATTGACGGGTCGGGGTAGAAAAATTTGTTGCCGACCCGCCCGAATGTCCGATTTTTAGCATTGAACCAAAACGACGTCGTTTTAGTTATAGGGGTACTATATAAACATAAAACCCTACATCTATTCATTTCACTCCCTCTCTCTGCAGACCCCATCTCTTGTCTCTATCACTGTCTTTTCCTCTCCTCTCCTCTCATCTCACAGACAGTCCTCTTCTCCCTCTC
>CATIWK010130544.1:0-24850 GCA_949634005.1 Mallotus japonicus
AAAAAAAACCTAGCAGAGTTACGTTGTAACTCTGTTGCATCAGGAGAGATTGAGTTCCTCCTGTGAGGGTCTCTTTCTCTCCGCTAATCAGTAATTAACTGAAAATTAATCACTTAAATACATCAATATCTCATCACTGAACCAATCAGAATCGAGATACTGAGTTTTACGTGTGTTAAAACACTGAAAAATGTCGAAAACAGCGAGTTAAAATGCCGACCCGAAGTCCAGATTGCCGATCGGCAATCTGGAATTTCGGTCGGAATTCTAGATTTCCGATCGGAAATCTAGAATTCCGATCGGAAATCCATTATTCCAATTTTTTTTAATATTTAATTATAAAAAGGTCCCTATAAAAACCAAAACTTTGCAATTGAGTCCTTAAACATACTTTAGAAACACAATCAAGCCTCTTTGAGATTTCGAACTCAAACATTCCGAGACTAATTTTTAATTTTCTCATCATCGGAGTTCTCTGTCGCATCCATGCTCGGTTATCCCGAAATTGGGTGTCTACACTCACCACCACATAATTAACAACACCAATACATTGGTCCCATCTCCATAATCGTCGATGGTTTTGTTTTGACTAAATGTAAATTTAAAAGTATATAGCTATAACTAAATAGGAAGATTTTTTTTTTTTGCAAGAACAGATTGGGAAGGGAAGAGGAGCGTAAAGCATCAAGGGCAGTACGTAAAGCGAGGGCCATTGAACAGCTTTGGAGGAGGGAGGAACAAGCCAAAGCCCAGCAAGAGGAAGCGGAATTATTGGCACAAAAATTAGCTGACAGGCTTAGTGAGAGTGAATAGCGTCGTAAGTTTTCCCTTGAACAAATACGGGAGAAATCATCTATGGATTTTAGGGATCGATCTTCACTTTAATGTGTCGTTCAATCAACAAGGATGGCCAAGGTCAAGCAACACCAATTAACAGCGGTGAAGTGTATCAAGAAAATAGTGTTACAGGTGTTACAGTGTCGCGATCGACCACACAGTGCTCCAACCAACCCAACACTATATTAATGGGATGCTCCACTATCCATCTAGTTCCATCGGAAACCATATCTAGCCATTACCAGAGGAGAAATCATCAGATGAGAGTCAAGTTAGATGTTGAAACATGGCCATAAATTCCAACTCTTTGGTGTGTATATTTTTAGAGAGACAGTGTAGATGATTTTCGGCTACTGTGGTAGTGAAGGAAGAGGTGGTTTCTTGATTTTGTGAGAGTTTTGATGTACTTTAAGCATTGTAGGGCATGGACCTTGGATTTAGTTCCTTTTTTTTTTTTTATGATGTTGCTAGATGTGGTGGTAGGCGCTGTTGTTTGGAGGGTTGTAGGGTTGGCATATTCAGGGGCAATAGTATTTCTCCAAGCTATTTAGGTTTAAGGTGCTCGACGAAATGCCTAAGCCATGCTTTCCTTTACTAAGGTTTCAATCCATTTCTTTGTTTCACTTAAAACTTATTCTAAATTAAACCCTTTACATCCTTCTTTTTTACCCTTTAATCTTTTTGAAGGTAATTCAAGGAATAAGAAGCAAAAGGCTGTGTCTTTGCACTATGATGATGTTAGAGAAAACGGTTTCTTTTTAGGATCTCTTGAGTTGAAAAAAAGAGTTACCGAGATTTTCTGAGTAATTATAGTAGGTTTGTTAGGAGGTTTAAAAACTATTAGGAAAGCGAAGGTGATTTTACATTGGAAGCTGAGATTTTGGAGTTTATGAATGCTTCTCAAAGGCATAAGGCCTTTCCTACTAAGAAACAATTGGTTTACTTTTTCTAAGAGAAAAAAATGGTTAGGCAACTGTTAGTGAGTCCATCGTTAAAGTTAGTTAGTTTAGTGGGGTCTACCGTTAGCCATGTCAGCAACATTAACGGTTGCTTAATGTCTCTGTTAAAATAAGGGCTTAAATAGCTGGTTTTTCAAAAAGTTGTGCTTTTTTTACCCAAAAAAAAAAAAAGGAAGAGGGCTTATCAGATCCTTGTTGAAAATGTTAAGGGAAAAAATGCACCTTTTCCCTTTTTAATTTCATGTGTATCAATGCATGTATATAGGTATAAAAAAGGACTATGCTGTTAAGAGCCTTCTACAGGACTCAACAACATAAATGGATTGTCATTAATTTTTTATTGTCCAAATGCATAATTTCATTTTTAACTTTACATGATTAATCTTTAACATCTTTCAATTTTTATTATTTTTTATTCAATTTTTAAACTTTAATTCTAAATACATTTAATTTCTATAATACATAAAATTAATGTATTTTACACATGTATATATGAATACAAAAATAAAATTTAATTCAAAAAGATAATATGATTGGAGCAAAAACTTTTAAATTTTGGGATAAATACATAAATGGTGTTCGAACTTTTTCACTTTTACTATTTTTGTGTTCAAACAATTTCATTTTACAATCAAGTGTTTGAACTTGCAAAAATTCTAAAATGGTGTCTCTAGCATATTTTACAAGTTAAAATGTTTATGTATCTTATTTTTCACTATAAACATTTACCGTCCGAAAGAGGTACCACAGAGAGGAGCGTTACTCTAACACTTGATTTATAGATAAAACTTATTTTGAAAATTTTTGCCCAAGTCATACTATAGCTTTGACCACACAAGTAACAAAAAAACATATAGTTGAACATCTAATGTACCATGAGTAAACCTTAAACATTTACACAAAGTCAAGTTTCAAATATTTATATCAACTTGTACTATATATACCATACATATAAAAAGGTGAGTACGGGATCATAATATAAATACAAAATACAACATTATAGATAGCACTAAAATCCCTCTTGTAGGCCGTAGTAGCGGCAGGGATATATCTCCGATAACTAGTATATCTTGAACTAGGCTCACTGTTAACAAACATTACCCTTTGACATCCATAGAGCAAAAAGGGTACAACTAGGTCCAAGGGGTAGGAGCCGACATCAGCAAATAGAGTAAAAAGTAGTCATCCCAAAGAACCTTACAGCCAGGTCAAAGTGACCTAGACATCAGAGTATGTTTTATACATGACCTTATTAGTGGTGTGCATATTGTCCTCCATCTCCTCTCTAATTTCTAAAATGCGAAGCTCTTATCCTATTGACTCTAAACTACCTTAAAAGCAAGCTCTGCATCTGCATCATGGCTAATGACATATCTCTCTATGTGTATTTTTCTTTTCTCAAAAGAAGTGGAGGAAGGAGGAGAATGAGAGCCAAGAAAACCCTAGAGAAAGAGATGTATATATAGACATCCCATCTAGGGTTTTTCAAACCACTTGCTTACCAAAATAGTTTTGGTAAGATTAAACTTCCTTTTTCTATTTTGATTCTAATTCTAAAATTATAATAAGTTCCAATTTATTTAAGATAAGACTTAGCTTAAATAAATAAGGAAATAAATAAGGAAATAAATAAGGAAATAAATAAGTAAATAAATAAGTAAATATAAAATATATACACCTACATATTTATTTATTCTTTCAAAGAGAAGATTATCATTGGGTTAATTAACCCAAGTCTGCTTTGGACTTGTTCTAAGTGTGCGACCCTGTAGATTCGCACAATGTTAGCAGTAGGCCTAAAATTTCCATTTTAGCCCACAAATCATAAGTGGCCTCTAGCAAGACATTATAACTACCCAAGTTGTATGAAGGCTAATAATCCGATATAACCTAATACACAATGTCTATTATAGTCCTTTTGTCATGCGATATCTTGATTGAATATAAGGCATGGATCATATCATCTTTATATTATTCAATTATATTATTTCTTGATTCCAAGTAGAATGATACTGTTAACTCTTTATCAACTCATTCTAGTATGGCCATGCATGTTTTTTAATTTAACTCATCAAAGAGCCCACAGATATCTTCTTATAATAAATGAGGGAAAAAAATCCATCTTAAACACTCACATTCCTCACTTAACTCATTCTATATCCAATCATAACCTGTTTTACCATCCGGTTAAAGATGGTGTAAGAATATGTCAAAATTTAGAACTGATCAGTAGGAAACCATGGCGATTTCAGGTCAGAGGACAAAAATAATACTACTGTGATGAGAATCACTTATGATAATTATTCATATAGTATTCTTATAGTGGGTCTATCCAGTTTACCATTTCTCTAAATATGTACCTATGAGTTTGACTCAATATCTCATATACATGATCAATAAAACATATAATTAGTCAACCTCATACTAGTCTTTATTCATTGTTGTTCCCACAACAATGATTAACTAGGGATAGTTTAGAATATAATTCAAGTATCACCTAAGAGTTTTACTATCAAGTCATATACTTGATAACCTTAGGTAGAATTAACTAATCAACGAACATTATTAGAATTAGCCAGTAATAATGAAAATGCCTCTTTATTAATAAAATAGAAGTATGACAAAGTCAAAGTATTGCCATTACATAATTGGCCTAGGGCATATCACTAACAAATTTCACTTCAATTGATCAACTATATAAGGAGTTAAGGGTAGCTCAACACAACCATCTTAAGCTATCTTGGCAAATGGAACAATTGAAAATACTGCCTAAGTTGTCATTGTTACAGATATAATTGGTTTCAACACAAAGCTGTAAAGTTATAAGGGACTCCTCAAAGTTTATTTACATGCAAACCAACCTCATTTTGGAGATTTCTTGCTCAAGATATAAAAGAAATGCCGAAAATATACTTAACTCGTGAATCCTTTAAACCTGGTTCATATAATCTAAAAAAGTTATTTTCAGCTCTAACTTTGCAAAATTGTTGTAAGTTATAGAAAATGAATTTTGAGCTTAAATTTTAAAAATTCTTAGATTTATGTGTCTAGTACATGCTGTAAAAATTTCATTTCAATTCGATAATCATGAATAAAATTATAGAGGTTGAATTACAATTAGCTATGAGGAACTGACATATTGAGCAGTAAAATGTTTCCTTTTATTATAGTAGCCTAAAGACTGAACAAGATCAAGCTCAATGAGACAAAGTTTTAGAAAACTCTTTAAAGTTTCCATATACACTTAATTTAGAGGTTTCTAGCTTAAGAGATGATCAAAACACAAAGGCTACAAAACCAGGAAAATCAAACCCGAGAATTGTAGTTTTCTTATTCTAACTTAAATCAACAAAAATACTAAAATTACTTACCAAATGAATCATTAGAGCCTTTAGGGATGAGGATTATAGTCTGAAAAGTATTTTCAATTATCAAATTTCACTTACAAAACTAGCCTAAACTTGAAGAATTAAGCAACTATTCTAGTTATCCCATCTGTCTTTTCTTTTTTTTTCTTCTTTATTTTTTTTAATTCCACATCAAGCATGTCCATATCTATCTAAAACAAAGGAAAGATCATTCTAGACCTACCTTATGATAGGCTAAGTCACAAAATGTCCTTTTAAGTCCTTAATGAAATGCTAGTAATACCTATTAATCCTCAAACTTCTAATTGTTCATTCTAGGATAATAATTTGTTTTAATTAAGTCGTCATCTCTCATTGACATTTAATTTCTTATCTTTTACTTCAATTCAACTTCATACCCTTATTTTCTCATTAATTTATTCATTTTGAGTGTCATTGAAATTCCAAAATTCTTGCTCCTTGACTAAGTACAAGTCATTCTTGATATGATACACTAGCCTAACTATATGTAACACTTCACTTGCACTCGAGGCACGGGTGACTGGATATATATATATAATTCTAACTTCCTTGAAAAGAGAAACAACTTGTAACACCCGTGCCTCGAGTGCAAGTGAAGTGTTACATACATATATATATATAAAATTTCTTCTAGGGTTCTTATATTCTTTCCTAATTTAAACTTCTCCACTACAGCCTTCTCCTTGATTAGAACTTTATAAGTTCCTCTGAAATAAGAATTAAAAACTATTAAAGTTCAAATCAAACAAAAATATTCCCATTCTTTTACAAAATTACACTTTCCTTTTTAAATGTATATTCCAATAAGCATTCACAATAAAGTAGTAAAGAGGTGGTGAGGAATCTCAATAAAGAAAGCTTTGAAGGTGGATTTAGAAGTAGAAGAAATAGAAAAGAAGAGCTATAAATTTAAGTTAAAATTTCAAATTTTAAATTAAAGAATAGATGACTACCTAAAATTAAAAAAAAAAAGGCAATCTTAATGGCTCTATCCTCCCCTATCCACTAGATTCACCATTGTGTAAATAGTGGCCAATCTATCTATCTAGTTTGTCCATCTCATCTTCCACCTTTTCTTTTTGTACCACTACAACTTGTCCATTTTTTTTAGCTTCACTGGTGTTTTAAGGCTATTATTAAAGTGAATTTTGATGAGATAACAAGGATCACAGAGAAGAAAAAATGAACACTTGTGGTATGGCTCACTACTTTAGCATCACAAAAAATGTTAAATTATAGTGAGGATGACACTTATCGTCACAGTAGGTTCAATATTTGGTGACGATAACAACACTTGTCAAATATACCTTTTGCAACGTACATACCATGACGGTCGCTGTGACGATAAAATTTCATCACTGATATTTTTTGTGACGATAATGGAAGTTTATATGACATTTTTTAGCGTCAACTTTTGTAAAATTTCTTGTAGTGATAAGGTGTTATTAGTATTAGGGTTTTACTCTCAATTTAACTAGAGATATATGAGTGTGTTGAAAGAATTTATTACAATGTTAATGTTTGGTATTAGCAATGCTTGTGGTTGGATTAGGGATACAAGCTTCAATCTTTTCTCCACCTATAATTTCAAAGAACGAATGTGAATTAGAGGGTTAAATGGAGAAGAACGAGGATAAAAGATGTTAAATATAATTATTAATCAAAACCTATTTGAAAGAGGAGAAGAAATTTAAGTGCAGACATGATAGTGGTCGTATTTTATCTCCAGCCTCTGATTACTGCAGAAAATAGTACACCTCGCCAAGTGAACTACCAATGATAAATTTTTATAGAATAAGAGCAAAGTTTACAACAGTTTTAAAGGATAGAAAGGAAGAATAAAAGATCTTATGTGACATTAATGATGATGTGGATGATTGACAAAGAAATTGTCAATTCATGTCTGAATGACTTTAAGGCCATATGGCAAAATGTAATAAACAAGAAAAAAAAAGAAACAAAAGAAGAAGAAAAAGAGAAAAGAAAAAGAAAGAGAAAGAAAAAATAATATATAAAAATTATTATTAAAAAAAAGGTGTAAGAATCAGTGTATGCCAGTTAAAGAGGAGGAAGGTGGACACAGGTAGAAATGGGGTGATTTGGAGCAAGGTTATATATAAAAAGGTTGATATGGATATAAGTTGTTTTAAGTGGATGTTGGTGTATGGTTGTTTTATGGTTAATCTGTGATTATGTTAGTTGATGGAAGTTGTTTTGGGTTGCTAAAGGTATAAGGTTGCCAAGGTTGCTAAGGGTTGTTAAGGGTATATGGTTGTTGAGTTGTTTTGTGGTTGTTTGGTGGCTTAGTTGAAGACGGTTGATTAAGGTTGTTTTGAGTTGCTAAGTTAATTTGGGTTGATAAATTGATATGGGTTGACATTGGTTATTTTTGGTTGCTGAGAATAAGACAAAATGAATAAATATAAGTAGAGTTTCGAGGCTGCCAAAGGGAGAAGAACTGTGGTTTTGGAAAATATCTGTTTTAGTTCCTGAATTCTTTCTCTTCTTCGTTAACCACCTAAACAAACTCCGATCGACTTAAAATTTTAACCATAGATATTTCTTGGCATCCTCTACGCACTGGTGGTGTTCGTTTCTTTAGGAAATTTGTAAAAAAATTTAGTTATTTTGAAAATTTCAGCCCAAGTTATGAATGTCGAAAAACTTACCTCGTCGTCGAGAAATGAAATCTACCATTGGCAACTTGCCCCATCATCTCAGGAGTCCGTAGACACTAACCTTACATCTAAACTCTGCCAGTAGAATATTCTATGAATTTTTTGGTAATTTTTCTTTTAAATTTCGGTATCTTGTGTATTAAAACTTATTTAATAAACAAGGCAAGTTCAAATTTGGAGTATTTTTAAAAAGGTGATCATAAACTGATAGAATCTATCCATATAGAAAGGGCATATTTGTCCAAAATGGATACAAATTTAATTTTTTTGCATTAGTAAGGCATATAAATTTACTGTTGTACCCTTTTTATGTAGAGGTTGAACACCATAAATACAGTCTTGGTAGACTAAACATCCATTAATTATAGTGTCTCATGAATTTAATCAACCTTCTTTTCTGATTATTTACTATTAGATATACATTGAATTATGTTGTTGAATTTTAATAGTCTATATATGTTGTTATATTCCACAATGCAAATTCTTGTTTTAAAGCATATTGTATTTCAAAAACAAAAGAAAAAATGGAATCGATTTACAACAGAAGACCAAAAAATAAGTATTACGTTGTGTTCAATGCACATGGACCTGGGATCTACACATATTGGGAAGAATGTGCTCATTCAATTGTAAGCTTCAAATGTTGTATGTATTGGTCTTTCTCCAGTATGAATGAAGCAATATTTGCATGGAAGAAAATTTAGTGAAGCAAATTTCATCGCAACCACATTCCTTACTGATAATGAATCAAAAGTAGAGAAGGTTGAGAAAAAAACCATTTTAATCAGGAGGAACTATCATAATTCATTTGATGGTATCAGTTTTCTTCATCTAGGAATTATTATATAACAAAAGTGTACATTGAAGCCGCTGCACCAGTTGGCAATTGTACTATGGGTCTTAAATATGCTCTATTTCAAAAGTTAAGAATATGAATAACGTATTTGTGTTGGAAGTATTATATCTATGTTTATCATAGGCTTTGGCTATAGTTTCAAATTAATGATAGGGATTTCCTTTTTACTATATTTGAGGTTCCCTATCTTATAATGTTTAATAATTATTAATTTAGGATTAAATTGTTGAAGGCACATTCAAAATTCATACTTGTGGATCTAGTGGTTAACCATTTTATTTGACTGAGACTGATTTCAATGGCTTCAACATTAAGAGTTTCAGCTTATGTTATGGTTCATGTACTATAATGTTTGCTTTATTAGGTTATGGACAATGTAAAATAACTCACCACATATTTTATAGTAACTTCACCATTTTTATGTTTTTATTTGTTTTTTTATAGGAAACTATATTAAGGAAAGCAATTACACTGGCATAAGAGATAAATCATTCCAGATCAAAGCTAATAACCTAGGATGAACATTGAAACAAGAAGGGTCAAAGACTAAGGCAGAAGCATTTCTAGACATCCAATCCGCTACTGCGTTAGCTAGTCTGGGGATAAAGTTGAAACTGATAATTCTGGAATTGCACTAGGTGCTGAGAATTTCCTCTTGAATAACTAAGACTTCCCAATAACGGTCCGGAATGCTATTGTTGCAAATATTAATGGCTTATTGGCAATCAGATTCAATGATAAACTTCTGGTTATTGGCCTTCCTCGCAAATCTAACTGCAACTCTAATGGCCATCATTTCCGCTTGAAGGGGGGAACGACAAAAACCTCTACCACTTCCCACATGCAAGACGCTGCCTTTCCAGTCCCTACATTTAAACGCCCAGTGCGCTCTATGATGCTCATTAGAGAAAGAGGCATCATAATTCAGTTTCAGAGTACCTTGAGGGGGAGCTTTCCAAGAATTACTGTCCCTGCTATTTGTAGGGATGCTGCTCTAGTTCGGGAGGTTCTTGGAGCTATTAATGACTTCCAACATTTTGAGCCAATTATCTCTAATATGAGTGATGGTAGCCTAGGAGTTTGCATCCGTATCTTCAAACAACTTCCCATTCCTATCTTTCCAAATGTTCCAATAAGTAATAACAGCAAGATTGAGCAAGACTAAATTTTCTGAATCTTTTAGCATCTGATACAGACTTTTCCACTAATCTTTAAATAGTAAGTTTTGATCTCCAACGGGCAAATGGTGGAGTTGGCTCCCAAGCCACACTCTTCTAGCATGATCAGAAAAGAAAAACAAATAAGCAAGAGTTTTAGCTTCAGTCTTACGATATGGACACAAACTGTCTGTACCACAGCCCCTGTGCACAAGATTATCTTTGGTAGCAACAGAGTTCCAAATGCTGCGCCAGATGAAATTTTTTATTTTGGGAGGTATCTTTAAATTCCATACAGAGTTCCAAAGAGATTTATCAGTAGTGACATCTCTGTTAAAGGCTTGGTCCTTAAAGTTATTGCATTTTAGCCATCCATATCCCGACTTCACAGTATAGTAACACCTCTTGTCCAAGTGCCAAACTAAACTGTCCCTTCCTGACCAGGGATTAATCAGAATACTTTGAATGGATGAGGACTCTTCTTGAGTGAAGATGGATTGAATAAGATCCTCTCTCCACACCCCTCTGTTCGCATCAATCAAATCCTTAACCAGGTAAATGTCCATATCTGCTGGTTTCTCTATTTGGATTTTGACGTTAGGAAGATTTGGGACCTAAGGATCATTCCAAATCTGAATGCTTGAACTCAAGCTAACATTCCATCTAATCCCATTATGAATGATCTCATGTCCTTTTAGCAAGCTATTCCAAATCCATGAGGCTTTATACCCTTTCCCAACATTTAAGAAATCACTGTTGGGGAAATAGATACCTTTAAGGAGTCTAGAACAAAGAGTACCAGAATTTTTGATTATATGCCAATATATTTTCCCCAGCATAGCCAAGTTCAATTTTTGCATCTCCCTAAAACCCATACCTCCTATTTGTTTAGGGAGAGTTAAAGTTTGCCAACAAACCCAGTGCAATTTCCTTTTATCCAAATCCTGACTCCACCAAAATCTCCTAATCATCCTTTCAAAATCTGATAGAATACCAACAGGGAGTTGAATCACTGACATAACAAAGGAGGGGATCTCTTGAAGGATAGCTTTGATCATAATCTCTCTTCCTGCTTGGTTGAGGAAATGAGATCTCCAAGACTGAGTTTTCTCATGCATTCTCTGACCCAAGAAACTAAATAGCTCCTTTTTAGTGTGCCCTCATTCCATCGGTATACCTAAATACTTTGAAGCATAATTGGATTCCTTAATACCCAACATAATCCCAACATATTATCTCATCTCAGGACTAGTATTAGAACTGTAAATAACTTCAGATTTATGAAAGTTTATGAGCTGACCTGACCGCTTAGAGTAATTTTTCATGATTTCCTTGTAGGCCTGCACTTCTTGGGAATTATTTTCCCCGTAAATCATCGTGTCATATGCAAATAAAGAATGGGTAATAACTGGGCACAATCTGGCAACTTTTATTCCTTTAATTCTACCCCTTTGATGTTCTTTAATGATCATTCTGGAGAGGTAATCTGCCATCATTATAAATAGGTATGGGGATATGGGGTCCCCTTGGTAAAGACCACGAGAGGGATAGAAACTCCGAGTATAATTACCATTAATAAGAATAGAGTAGGATACAGTCGTAACACATTCCATAACCATTTGCACCCAATGTGGATGAAATCCCATTTTGTGAAGAATTTCCTGAAGAAAACTCCAATTGACTCTGTCATAAGCGTTGGCTAAGTCGAATTTGATCACAAAGTAGCTCTTTTCTTTCTTGAACCTGGTTCTCAGAGCATGGACAACTTCATGGTTGATGATAATATTCTCCTGGATATGTTGGCCACTGACAAATCCTATCTGTTGTTGAGAAATTAGACCTGAGAGCCATCTCCTTAGTCTATTAGCCATGACTTTAGATATGATCTTGTAGGCATAGTTGCAGTAACTGATGGGCCTAAAATCCTCAAATCTTTCTGCATGTTTGAGCTTGGGTATCAAAATAATTTGTGTCTGGTTAATGTTCTGAGGAAAGTGGCCTATTCGAAAGAAATCTTTAACAACTGCATACACATCCCCTTAGACAACCTCCCCATTATTTTGATAAAAGATCCCTGGGAAACCGTCAGGGCCTGGGGATTTTAATTTTCCCATACCAAACATAGCATTTTTAACTTCCTCCATGCTCACTTCTCTGATGAGTTGATTGTTCATGTCATCAGTTACGGTCTTTGGGAAGTAGTCTGCAAGGTTAGGCTCATCATCTATTGGTTCACTAGTAAACAACTTCTCAAAGTATTTGATAGCTAGTTCTTGAATTTACTGCTCGTTACTAACCCATCGACCATTTTCAATTCTGATCTTTCTTATCTGATTCATCTGTCTCCTCTGTATCACAGACAGGTGAAAAAATCTTATGTTTCGATCCCCCTCCTTCAACCATTGAATATGGGATCTTTGTCTCTAGTGAAGATCCTCCACTTTCCAGTTCTCAAAAATTCTATATTGAGTGTTTTGGTTGAGTGCTTGTTTGTTTTCATAAAAAATTCTTGATATTGTTTCCTCAAAGGATGATTGCAACTGTTGGATCTTTTCCTCTGTTTCTGTGTTCTTTGCTCTCCTCCACGCAATTAAACTTCTTTGGAGATGTTCCAATTTAGTCATCAAGTTCGAAGTGTTATTCTCAGTTCCCACTCAACTATTGCTGATGATCCCATTACATTCTTCCTATAGTTCCCATTTTGCCTCATATATAAACCTTCTTCTCCTTTTTCTCTTTTGAGGCTTAAACTCAATGGTTAAGGGTTTGTGGTCAGAACCCAGGAAGCTCTCATGAATAACATTTGCATATTCAAATTGTTGGATCCATGCTGCATTTGCAATTGCCCTATCAAGTCTGGCTTGGATGTTTCTATCCACTGTTTGTTTGTTATGCCAAGTGAAGGTGCCACCATTGAATCCCAAATCCACTAAAGAACAGGTAGTAAATAAGTCCATAAAGTCCTTTAGATTTGATAAAGTTAGAGATCTACCTCCAAGCTTCTCTTCAGGTTTTAGGCAAGCGTTAAAATCTCTAGCTAGGAGCCATGCTACCGTACCTTGCATATCCAGATCGCAAATCTCTTTCCACACTTCTGCTCTTCTTTCTTTTTTTAGACTTCTATATACCCCTGTGAAGTGCCATTCTGTTTCTTCTTTGATCCATACATCAATATAGTGTGGGGTTTTATGGATGATATGAATGTCCCAATCTTCTTTCCACCAGATAGCTAAACCACCCGATCTACCTTCAGGTTCTTGGTACTCTCCTTTAGCGAATCCAAGTTGGTGTCTCAGCTTTTCCAGAGACGAAGATTTTTTTTTTGGTTTCAATGGGAAAAACTAGATCTGGTTTCTTTCTATGTATGTGTTGTTTTAGGGTTTCAGTAGTTAGGTTTGAGCCTAAGCCCCTACAATTCCAAGTGAAAATGGACATTTCGAGAGAGAAGAGACACGGTTTTAGAAGAGGGATACGAGGGTGGGTAGGCGGAGGTTAAGGATCTGAGGTGATCTAGGTTGACGGAGAAGGAGAAACTATCGCACTATCTCTTCACTTTTTATTTGTTGGTAATCCACAAAATTTGAACTTGACATAGTAGTGATGTTATGTTTGCAAATACATTATTGTTGTTGAATAAGTTGGAGACTAATAAAATTTTTTGTCAACTGCCATTTTTTAATAGAAATAACAAGGGCGAAAAGTGGAAATTATTGACACCATTCAAAACACAAGTTTCAATTTTTATACTTTGATTTTTTTAATATAAAAAAAAGTTTAGGACTTGCCAAAGGTTGAGTAACCTAGTGTTATAATTCACTTCAAGGCATCAATAGGTTAAGGTTCAACACTTGTCTCTCCCGTTAAAAAAAAAAAAAGTTTAGGACTTTTATAGTGCAGGAAATTCGAACAAGATGTGGGAAAAAAAAAACACCTTAATTAGGATAACAAGGAAGTAGTACATAACTACTATCTTTTTTAGGGAAAATGTGCAAATAGCTCGCTAATATTTTACTTTTAAGTGCAAATATACCATTAATATATCTTAAGGTTTAAATAAACTCTTAATGTTAAAAAATTAATAATCTAACCCCCCTTCATAACAACATCAATTTTTATTTGATATATAGCCTATTTATGTGGTAATTGACCATAATTAACTCATATATTAGCAGAAAAAGTGTAAATATCCTCTAATATTTTACCCTAAATGCAAATATACTATTACTGTTTATTCGTTAGATCTCACTGTGTGTTCAAATTTGGCACAATTTTATTTTGATTTTGACTTTTTTTACAGATATTTAAAATTCAAAAATAGAAGCATGTATTGATTTAATTCTTAATTTTTCAAAATTTCAAAAAATAAATTTTTTAAACTTCAAAACACATTTTCTTTACCATAAAATTACTCAAATTTTGACGTATTTTATGAGTTTGAAACATGACAAGAAAAATTGTTCATCCAAAATGGAAAGAGGAAAATTGTTATATTTTGAAATAAAACTTAAACATATAGTGTTTATAAAATAAATAATTTATTATTTTATTAATAATGTATAAGTATCATATATCTTTATTAAAAATAAATAAATGGATTAATTAAAATAAATAAAAATTTTCGTAAAAAATGGTAAGGATGAATTGTTAATCAATTTATTTAATTAATTTATGCATATTTTATTAAATGTTTTATTTATACGTAGCATAAATTATATTCTAGTTAGTTGAATTTTTTTGATTTTATGTCTTGCTTATGTTAAGCCAAACATTAGGGATAATAAATTTTTTTGTAGTTTAATCATATAAATTTTTATTCACTTTAATTTTTATAGTAATGCTTACAAGATATTTTTATTATTTTATAACATAACTGGACTTAAAAATTAAAAAATAAGAAAGAAAATGCATAAGTAGGCTATTTTATTTGAAAATGCATAAGTAGGCTATTTTATTTCTTACTTCCAATATATAATATACTCCAAAATTTCAAATATTTTGTTTCCTCAAACATTCTATTTGCATTTAGGATAAAACATTAGATGATTATTGCACATTTTTCTGCTAATATATAAGTTGATTGTGAGTTCTAGTTGCCATATGGATAGGCTATAATGACATTTTCGAATAGAAAGATGCCGTTTTGGAGAGGGCTTATATTACTGATTTTTTATAGTGTTAAGGGTGTATTTGAAATCTAAAAATATTAATTATGTATTTGCACTCAAGATGAAACATTAGGGGTGCTTACACTTTTTTTTTTTGAACAATTATATATATATATATATATATATATATATATATAGGGGTTGGAGGGCAAGGGTGATTAGAACCGTCAACCCCTAGATATATGCCAAGCCCCATGGGCAAGTGGCTTAACCACCAAGCCAAAGAGGGGCCGTCACTTACACCTTTTTCCTTTATTTTAACTAGGAATTAATTTTGCAAAAGGGATGGCTATGGCCAAATAAGGACAAAATTTTTTCAAAATTATAGTTTTGCCTTCATTTGCTTAATAATAAAAAAAGAAGTTATATAATAATTTAAGAGCATTAATTTTAATTGAAAAACTAATTACAGTGATATGTTCCCTACGAATAGCCCAAACTTCGTAGCCCAAACTAATTAATGGATTTAAATTTATGTTCCCTACGAATAACCCAAATGGTAAATGTGTGGACATTTAGTTTGACGAGATCAGGGATCGAACCCCACCTCCCTATATCCTCCCCTTGTGATGTTGGGAATTAACTACTTGATCTATGATTAAAAAAAAAAAAAAATTAGCATCAATTTAAAGATGCTAAATGGAAATGCTATTGGGAACTCCCATCCCTGTGACCCCGCTCTTAGATCCTGGCTTCAGGAGTTGATAAGGAATAACTCCAGCCCCAACTCTATTTTTATTCCGAGGATCATAATTTCTCTCATCAATAATCGCTTCTAGCATCTTCAGCTTTGCAGCAAACTTCTCATATGCAATCTTAATAGCAGGCTCTGCTTCCCAAGATGGCTCCTGTGTTTCCCCTATGTACTCCTCATCAGGTGAATGCGATGAAAGAACATCCAGAACACCAATCACTGTTGCTGCTTGACCTCTTGTAGGGAAACAATTTAATAGTGAATCAAGAGGTTTGTTTATGAACTCTTGGTACGCTTGATTATTTGATTGCTCATCCTCAGTCGGCATATTGGTTCTAGCGATTGTTGGCCTATTTGGGAAGTACCCAGCATATGCGTACTGTCCAAAATTAACAGCTGCATGATGAGCAGAAGCTACCCAAATTATTGTAGTTAAAACTTGAATGACCTCTTTTCGGCTCTTCAGAATAGGCCACCATTCCTCATCCTTCTTGTCTTCGTGCCCTTTAGTTCGAACTTCTTTCCACCATTCTTGAAGTTCATTGTCATTCTCCACCAATATTCTCTCGTTTGGGTAGTAATGATTCACATACTCAGTGACCCATTCCTTAATTGCGTCCCAAAGAAACAGACCGTCGTTGGCATATGGGTAGTCTTCTATTGTCAGCTTAAGGCCATGCTTTGCAGTTGGATCCTCTACTGCCATTCCCCTAAAAATCGCGAAAGTTTAATTTAGATGTGCGAAATCAGTTTTGATAAAATTCTATATTAATTAAGCATTTATTAATTAGAAAAAAGATCTCAAAACCAATTCTGGGACAACGTCCGTGTGTATTACATTACCTCTTAATCAAATCTTCTGGCAAAGCTTCTTTGTCAAAACGCCAGAGCTTGTCGTAGGCGACAGAGCTGAGCTCTATGCTGTACTTCTGAGGAGAGAAAGTGCTTTCGATTATACCATCTGCATTAATAAGCTTTGATCGAGCAAAAGCATTGATTTCCATTGTGTACCGGAAATGAGGATGTAAGAGTCTGTAGATTGGGTGCATTTCACTAATTAAGCTGTCTATTAGCTGCAATTATGTATGGCTCTACTGCACAGTGTGTTCTTAACCTGGAAGAGGAAAAAAAATCATACTGATCGTGTTAGGAACAATAAATATAGATCATGATCGTGCTTGGATCGGAATTAGAAAATGGAAATCAAGTGATATAAACACTAATCTCGATTAAAAGTTTCTCATCATGCTCAAAATTTTGCCCGGTGGCATATTGATTACCAGTGAGAGACAAGTTCGTGGATGCCAGAATCATGAGCCAAAACATGTACTTTGGCAAGCCTCCATAGCCAACAGTTGGTGGGATCATTGCTGGGGGTGAAAACCTCTTTCCACTGTGGGTTGTTGCCGATTGGTGGGCAAGTGAGTTCGATAGCAACAGGCCTCAATCTGCCATCTCCGTCAAGGAAGAACAGTGTCCTGGAACCATATAGTGTGGTGCCTTCAAGCTCTCTCACTTTCTCCACATATGGCAACAAGAAGTCATGGTAATCCAATATGAATAGCCTCCTTTGCTCTAAAGCCTACAATACAACAACAACCCCATAAGTATCTTTGAAGGACATGTTCAGGTTCAAAAGAATGCATTTTGATACTGTTTATATATATATATATACCTCTTTAAGTGTCATGAAGTCTCGGATTTCCTTTTCTTCTTTTTGAATAACTCGGATTTCCTTTTCGATTACTTCATAGATTTTAGGATCGAATTCACTGTTTAACGGCCAATCCTGCACGAGAAAAGGTCAAAAAAAAAAAAAAAAAAAGGTTGCGACACGAGTAGCAGACAAACAGGTAATGAGCTTTGATCTAGTGGTTTTGGCAGTGATGTTAATAAAAGCCATGAACTTTTCAGACTAGCTACTCTTACCCTGACCAATTGTATGCACAAAGGATTAAGACCCGCAAGAGTTTGACGACCAAATTCTTCATCACTTAACCAAGCAAATTTATCTTCTGCAAAGATAATAATTATATATTTATGAGAGTAGTTTGTCTATATATTATATATATGAGAAGGGGAGGGAGAGAGGCATACTGTTGAGCAACTCAGGAACCTCAAAAAGTATGATATCATCTTCAGTGTCCTCAATAGTTTTGATTATCCTTGGCAGAAGTGTCGCGAGAGAGTAAGGTTTGTTTCCGTTAGGCGACGCATGCGCAGCCTCTTCGTTAAACAGTTTGTCTATGGCAGTGAAGTAAGGGAATGCATCACTTCCAATCATTGTCTCTATTTGGGGCAACACTCCATGAATAAAAGATTTTATGAAATTAAAACCAAATGAGAAACTTTTTGTTCTGGAGAATGCTTCATCGCTTGGCACGTATATGTTGCCGCTGGCCCTTGATTCTGATAATGGATCTGCATTTATACCAATACCATGCCATACAAAAATCATTAATTCTTATTTTGATTCATTTTTTACTTATAATTTGTTATAAAACAAGTCAGTGCCATATATTTCACATGCTTTATTAAATTAAGATTCTAAACTGAAAATTGAAAAAAATATATATATATATATATATTCTTAAATTCTAAAATTTCAAATCTCCTTTTATGATCATATCAGAAAATTAAGAATCAGTAATTGATAAAATCATTAAGAACTGATTAATTACATATATAAATTTTCAATTAATCAAATTCATATACATAGAAAACTCATTAATAATAAGAGAATATATATATAAATAAATGATTTTTTATAACATCGTGTAGAAAACTATAAAAAAATTAATCAAATCATAAAAAATCACACACACATATATATGTTAAATTTAAAATATTTAACAATTTATATGAAAAATCATCTAAAAATTATAATTAATTAATTATAATAAAGCAAATTAATTAATAGCAATCAAGGAAAATAAGGAAAAAAGGGACCTAAGGTTTGATTTTATTATTGTTATTTTATTTTTATTTTTATTATTATTATTATTTTTTTTTTTTGAAGCAAGGTCTGATTTTATTATTTTAAAAGCCAAAAATAATTGGGCTTCTTTCTTTCAGAAAATTTTTTGAATGAATTGATTTAGCAAAAAAAAAAAAAAAAGATACAAATCTATGCCTCAAAATAATATTAGACCCTAGCATTGTTGTTAGTATCATATAATTCGAATTAAAAAATATATAGCAATATTCTTATTTATTTATTTAATATTTCTCTATTTCATAAAATGAAATGGTAATTCATTGCTACATTAGATATGAGATTAATTTATTTTATAGAATCAAGTGCTGATTCCTCAATGTATTAGATGTGAGACTAATTTTCCTTCAGTTTTTTTTTTTTTTTTGTGTCAATCTTTTAGGTTTTTATTTATTTACTTATTGTTTCAAACTACCTTTTTCGCAGTGAGGGCGTCCTGTTCTACAGCGTCTGGGGTAGGGGTATTCCTTGCTGCCACCAAGAACAGATCTCTTTAAATCTAGATCTTCATCTGGATCGCCAAGGTCATTATACGTATCATAGTCGTATATCCTCTCAAATGACTGTCTTTCTCCATGTCCATTGCCCCTTAAATCTTCCAACTCCTTCTTCCTTGCCGACTTTAATCCATCTGGTGTTGCTAATGGTAAGTAGGACTATCATGATCCACAAAACAACAACATAAACGCAGATGAGAGATTCAGATAACAAAATCTATTATATCCAAAAGGAAAAACAACAATTTATTAATAATCTTTTTGTTGCATGATTGAAATTGGTTTGCACTATATTTTTTTCTTCTTTTTTTTTTTTTTTTTGCCTTTGCCTCAAAATGCATACTTGGTTAGTATTGTAAATATAAATATCTTTTGTAAAAATCAACCATATAAAACTATTTTATGTTGCTGAAATTTGTATAATTTATTAAAAAAAAAAACTCGTTTTAACACATTAAAAAAGTCACTGTTCAATAATTGAGGAATTGGCAAAGGAGAAATGGAGACTTGTCACTCACAATACTTATAAGAGAGTTTGACCATTAGACTAAATTTTTTTTTTTTTTTGAAGAATCAGTTCGACCAAAATCTTCACAGGCATCCAATAATTATTATATATAAAAGTAATGGCTAGAAATGCATAAATAGGCATATATTTCTATTTTTTTAATATTTATTTTTAAAAATAGCTCACACTCAGTTTTTAATTTTTTTTAAACTAAAAATTAATTGTTTTGAAAAATGTGAATTTCGTTTTACATAAACTATTTAGTGGTTGATTAATATTCATACGACAAAGTCTTCAATAACATGTTAATTTTATAAACAAAAATGATATTCATAGCGTTCGCTTAGTCCACTTTGAATAGCGCTAAAATTAAAAAAAAAAAAATCTCCATTCCAATAGCTAGAGCCCCTGTTAACGGGATAAAAAAAAACCTTTTTAAATAAATTATTCTCATCTAGCAGCGCCCTGTATCTACTTGAAAAAAAAAACACCGTCAAAAATAAAAAAAATTAAAAAGAAATTAAAATTTAAATGCTGTAATGAATAAGTAACGACTTTTTTTTTTTTTTTTTGATTTAGCAGTAAGCTCAAAGACTCTGTAAATTTAAGGGTAGACGAAGAAGAAGAAGAAGGGGTGCAAAAACCTTATTGGTGAAGAAAATTCTCTTCAAAGGGCCTTGAAATTTGGAATGAACCCATGATTTACAGGAAATGTTAACAGGGCCATGAGGGAAGCCTTCAAGAACTATGTTGTCAAGGAAGACATCTTTATGATGTTCATTCACCACTCGCACAGCTCCAACATCACCAAATCCTTCTGGCACGTCGAAATGTGCCTCCAATGTCACCTCAAATAATTCATTGCCAAAAATACTTCCCCGCACATAACCACTCACCGGATCCTTCTCCTTCCCCGTGCCTGTCCGCCAAAAAAAAAAATTACAGAGAATCAAAACAAAATGGGACGTACCATCCAAGCATTAATGGATTTTTTATATGATATTAGAGTAGTAATAAGTATTTTATTGTTAGTTTTAACTCAATGTAAAAGTAATAATATACTTATTCTATGCCTTATACATCTAAACAGCTTTAAATTTTTAGGTTAAATATTTGAAACAGCTGCTGCTTACTTTTGTCAAGCTCTGTACTAAGGAGCTCCAAACAAAGACTTGCTTTAAAGGTATCGAATGGGTGAAAAAAGTCTAATGCCGGGAACAATCCACGAACTGTTACTTTGATAGAATAAGTCTTAGGATGCGCTAACACTGATATAAAATCATCAACGACAGTTGCACGTACAGTAAAGTTTGGCTTATTTTGAGGAGAACATTTCTTCTGCTTATAAGTGCGAAAGGAAGGATTCGTTCTTCCATGGACAGGGATTGAAGGTTTTGATGGCAAAAGAGTGCATGGTTTTGCAAAATTAATCTGAGAGCTTAACATCGTTCTTTTCTTTTTTTTCTTTTTTTTTTTTCGAACGAAGTTAGTGATGGATGGTGGTTTTGAGCGATGAGGATACACATATTTATAGTATGGGATGACGCGACATATTTCCGCTTTAGTCCTTGAGAAATTTGGAGGTCATTCATGTGGGCCTAAATCCATAAGTGAGAACACCTTCTTCTGTCGATTAACAACTTTTTCTGTGACTTTTAATGTCGGGAATGAATTTACACTTGCGGGTTTTTTCAGATATATTCCATCCATCACCATATATAATTTTTAAAAATAATAACTGAATTGAATTAAAATTATTAATTTTCAATTCGGGTGTTGCTCATCCCTACCCATATATATAGCTATGGCTCAAAAGGATTAGGCAATTGCAATATCAATTTATTATAAAAATTAAAAATTTATTTTATTGTATTTTGAGTAATATGGCTAATTAATAATTGTTCATAAAAAAATTTGATTAAAGACTATATGAAAGACATTTAGCCAATTAAAACAGCATGCTATATTAAATTTATTGAATCTTATAGCATTTGCACTTTGCAACACAAAATTGAAGTAGCAAGTGTTTTATGTGAGTTTTGTAATTTTAATCTTATAATTTTCTTTTTTAAATCTCTAAATGTAAAAGCATCTTCAAAAGATTTTATATAAATATCTCAAATTCTTTATTATAAAAAATTTATCTGAAAAATAAAAAATATATTATATAATAATATATAAAAGAATAGATAGGCATATATATTATCCCTTATTTACATAAAGATATAAAAATTTTGAATTTTCAAAATTGTTTTAATTATAAATTAATATATATGAAGTGGTAGATTCTAAATATCAGTGATATATATATATATGAAGTGGATATCTATGTAACACTAGAATTTATTTTCTTACAATAAATGTTGAGGAGCAGATCCCATATTTAAAATTGTATACTTACTATTACTTAATATAAATACTGTTACACTTTAATATATTGGTCCTCTAAAATTTGATTATTTGTAAATTCTTAAATTTTTCAATTAATTTTAGTTTCAATATAAAAGTTTAGCTTAGTCCCTATATACACACATTCGCATTCAATTCTTGCTAATTTAGGCTTTAGATACACTACACATATATGTGTTATACAAACAAAATTAAATATCATTATATTAATTATTATTAAATTATAATCACTAATACATATAACCTATATAATATTTATTGAATAAGCGTTAATCTGATAGTTCTTAATTTCATATATATATATATATACACACACATACGGATTGCCTTTGTTTTTTTCATTGGCCAAATGCATAGTTTCATTCTAAATTTTACATGATTAATTTTTAGCACCTTTTAATTTTTATTATTTTTATTAAATTTTTAAATTTTAATTTTAAATCTCTTTAATTTTTATAGTACATAAAATTAATGTATTTACACATGCATGCTAATATGAATATAAAAATAAAATTTAATTCAAAAAGATAATATCATTGGAATAAAAATTTTTAAATTTTTAATTTTCTTTATTATTATTAATTTATTTATTTATTATATTTTAAACACAAAACATATTTTTTATCATATATTATTATACATATGCTACTTAATATATGCTACTGAACATATACTACTTAATAATATAATGAAAATTTTGAATAATTTCTAGAAATGTACTAATCATAATGGTCTCTCCATTTCTATGAGAGTTTTGTTTTTTCTCTTCATTTTCCGTGATAGTCTTTTTTAGTTTTCTGTTGTTTTTATCTTTTGCATACGTTAGACGCTATATATGGCGATGCAGGATAATATGGTTGCTTTAACTTTGAGTGTTGATGGGGAGGAAGAATTGATTCTCGAAGAGATTTCTAATGGCCAGAACGATAATTTCACTGAGTATTGTTTGGTTGGAAAATTTTTAACTAAGAGATACATTAACTTCACTGCTATGAAGCATAAACTTGCAAGCCTCTGGAGAACGGGAAAGGGCATATGTATCTGGGAAATCTCTGCGAATCTTTATCTTTTTCAATTCTTTCATGTATTTGACATGAGACGAGTTCTTGAAGGTGGACCTTGGACGTTTGATAATCACTTGTTAATGCTTCATTATTTACAGCAAGGGGAAATTCCTTCTATGATTGTGATGCATCAATTACAAGTTTGGGTCCAAGTTCACGATATTCCAATTGGGTATATGTTTGTGGCTGTTGGCAAACAGCTGGGAGGTTTTTTGGGTGAATTTATTGAATACGATGCTAGTAATGAGGTGGGAGTGTGGAGAAATTATATGCATTTAAAAGTCAGAATTGATATAAGAACTCCTTTAAAGCAGTGGAAGAAGATTCAGTTGTCCAATGGAAGCTAGCGTGTAGTCCAATTCAAGTATGAGCGTTTAAGCTATTTTTGTTTTTTATGTGGTTTTGTTGCGTTTTAAATACCCGTAAGTGCACGGTTGTGGTTGCAGTGTAAAGGATTATCGTTCCCACAGGGATTGTATATTGATTACTAATATCTCTACTTATGATCTTAGCTAGCAAATCGAATAAAAGTGATTTAGCAAATAAAATATAAAACAAAGAAATTGAAATTAATAAAATCAAATAATTAAAGCTTAGAGCCTAGGTCTAGTTTCACTATTCCAATTCGATCATGAACACATTAACAAACAAAAAACATTGATTTCAGTTGAGGATAATTGTTCTAATTTACCTAAAGCCTCTCTCGAGTTCAATTAAGCGTGCAAAGATTAAAGTTTAACCCACTCTCGTGATTAAGCTCATTAGGTTCCTTAACAATTATTGGTTTACCACCGTAAACTTTGTTTACAGTCATGGTTCCCCGAAGAGCTCGCCTACTCTCGTGGTCGAGTGATCTAAGTCCTATGAGTCTTAAGCTAATGAATTTCCCTAACTCTCGTTGGTTAATTCACCCATAAATATGCAAACAAGCCGGCCAAGAATGAAAACATACAATCAATTCAACTCAAGGGATTAATTGAAAATCAAATTAAAAAAATAAAACCATGTGTTCATTCACGTCATGGAATAGATACTCCTATTCCCAAACCCTAAAAGTAAACTAGCCACTCATGGCTAGGACAATATTCATGAAAAATAATAGAAAAACAAACAGGACAGATTAACACTGAAAATTGTAGAATTAATCTCCAAGCCTCTGTATGATCTCTGCCTCTCTGAGTCTCTGTCTCGATCCATGTTTCTGTGTCCCTTTTCTCTTCTTCTTTTACCCTAGATATGTTGTTTTCCTTTTATAGTACTTAGGTAGCTAAGGAATCCTTAATTTGTTATGATTCCTTGTAACATGCGGAAATCAGGAACAAACATCTCACACGGCTTAGGATCACGGCTTGATATCGTGCAATGTCTTCAATCTTTGAGGCTTTCATGGCTTAAAATTTGGCTTGGCTAACTCTCCTCGGCAAATTGGGCAAATTGAGCTTCTTAGCCCACTTGAAGTAAATCATGCGGGCCCACTATAAAATAAAAAATGCAAAATAAGGTAAAATTCACCAAAAGCACATTAATAAATTAAAAGCTCAAATAAATCCCCAAACTATACTAATGGCATAATTATACCTAAAAACATCATTAATTAATTATTTATTTATTTAAAACTTATTAAAATTTAAATCTAAGATAC
>CATIWK010130559.1:0-15071 GCA_949634005.1 Mallotus japonicus
TTTTTATTTTTATTTTTAATTATAATTAATTTAGAAAAATTGATAATTAAATAAAATAAATTTCTTAAGAATTATACTATTAATAATAAAGTAAGTTCTATGAATAGTACCAAAACTTTGCATTCGATTACAAAATGATACTATAATTTTTTTTACTTTTGTTTTTAATTGCTTACGTGGCTGCTAATGTGGCATATGACGTGGCAATTCCGGTGACAACATCATCAAAATTGGCCGGATTTTGGTTGGGGACCTCCTGGTAAAACTAAAATTAAAGTTAAGGAATCGAAAAGATATAAATTAAAGTTATGGTACAATTTTATAATTAAATACAAAATTTTTTACCATTGGTGGCATTTACCCAATTCTGTTCATTTGAAACCATATGTATGCAGACGTAAATTTTACTAATTGGACCACTATCGAATATCGATCAATGAAATGAAGATGGTTAACATTTTTACACATGATAATGATTATCTTTAAGACTGGTGGTAAACGTAGACCCCTTCAGCTTTTACTATTATTGTTACGTGTTTTACTTTTATGCATGTTAGGTGTGACTTAGGATGCATATTTAATAGGATGAAATATCATGGAAATTTCACGTCTATACCGATTGTTTGACATTCTATCATTAGATCTGCGACATATAATTTAAATATTTTACGCTTAATTAATACAGATATGTGTTATTGTATTACAAGTCCAACAGTAGAATGTAATGCACCTGGAGTAAATAAAAAAATTTCAAATATCAAATAGTAAGATTAATAAATATTAGTTTAAGTGGCGGAAAAATGTCTTATATATATGGACAAATATGTGCAGAAACTGTTTTCTCTCTCTTTTGAGGCAGACCTAGCCTAACCATATAAAGGATAAAGTTGCTTGTCGCGATTCGCAATAAGCAACAGGAGCATCGCGGGGGGTCATTTCCTAAAATGACCCTCCATCAATTGACAGTCCCCCAGGAGGTAAAAATGGAAGAAAATTTTTTTGAGTAAATGATAGGGACTTAATTGATTATTTTTCAGGAATTCAAACGGTAATTTATCGTGACTCGTATCGTTCTCTCCATATAAATTTGTCTAAGTAGAAAAGTCCATCAAACAGCCAATCAGCCAAAAAAGTCAAGAAGTCAACTCCAACGAAATGGAATAATATGGGTGGCTGCTAAAGCAAAAAAGAATACTCATTCCAAAAGAAGTAAAGAAATTGCAATAATCACTTCTTATTTTGATCATGAAAGGAAGTGTGAAAAAATTGGGATGGATTGTATGCATGATAGTGCTTATCAGATTCTTGAGCCTGATGGTGTCTGCGAGTGCAGAGTGCATCGAGAGCGAGAGAATAGCTCTCCTCAAGTTCAAGAAAAGCCTCAAAGATCCAGACCTACTCTCTTCATGGACATCTGGAGATGACAAAGATTGCTGCAGGTGGAACAGGGTCGGCTGCGACCATCGAACAGGTCATGTTGTCTTGCTCGATCTCCAGCCGGTAATTAAATATGAAGCTGATGGTTTCGCTTCGTGGAATGGTTCCTTGAGTGGTGAGATAAGCTCTTCCTTGCTTGAACTACCATATTTGAGTCACTTGGACCTCAGTCAAAATTCCTTTCAAAAAATACCTTATTTTTTGGGCTCACTTAGGGAGTTAACGTACCTCAACCTGTCATCGAACAGGTTCAGTGGTACATTTCCATACCAGCTTGGGAACCTCTCTAAGCTACAATACCTCGATCTCAGCTGGAATGACGATATAACAGCAGACAGCATTGAATGGCTTGATCGCCTGTCTTCTTTGAGAGTCCTAAACTTAAGTTTTGTTTACTTTGGTAAAGTTGTGAACTGGGTCAAGTCGATCAAAACGCACCCTTCTTTGTCAACCTTGGTATTGCATAGATGTGAATTTGATGAACCTGATCCTTCATCAATTTCTCATGTTGCTTCTTCCAAATCCCTTGCTAATCTTCGTCTGTGGTTTAGCAGTTTCAATACCTCAATTCAGTCGTGGCTGCCGAATATTAGCACTGTTATTGTCAATCTTGAAATACAAGATGATCAGTTGAAAGGTCCAGTTCCATCTTTTTTTGGGGACATGAGATCACTTGTACATCTTGACCTATCCTTCAATCAATTCGGAGGTGCTACACCGCCATCCTTCAGGAATCTTTGTCGCCTGAAAACATTGGACCTGTCTCACAATCGCCTGAGTGGACCACTTCTTGGTATGTTGGGAAACCTCGGATGTGCTAAGAATTCCTTAGAAATTCTAAATTTAAGCGAAAACCAGCTTGCAGGTTCAATTCCTGATATCACTGAGTTCAACTAGCTAAGGGAACTGTATCTTGATCAAAATCATTTGGATGGGTCCTTTTCTACAAGCTTTAAACAGCTCTCTAATCTTCGTATTCTGAATCTCGAAGAAAACCAATTGGTTGGACCATTGCTTGGTTTTTCTAAATTCTCATCCTTAATAGAGTTGCATCTGGCCAACAATAAGCTCAGCGGCAATTTTGGGGAGAGCATACGAGAGCTCTTTGGACTCAGAATCCTGGATGCTTCTTCAAATAAGTTCAATGAAGTTCTCTCAGAAGTTCACTTGTCTAATATCTCAGGGTTGCAGCAGCTGGACTTGTCTTATAACTCTTTATTTTTGAATTTCAGTTCTGATTGGACCCCTTCTTTTCAACTTGACATTCTGAAACTCAGATCCTGTAAATTGGGTCCGAAGTTTCCCAAATGGCTTCAGAGCCAAAGAAACTTCTCCTACCTTGATATCTCCAATTCTGAAATTTCAGGTATCATTCCTAGCTGGTTTTGGAATTTCACCTCGAAATTACGGTATTTGAATCTCTCCTTCAACCACTTACATGGCATGGTACCGAATTTACCCGTGGAGTTTTATACTTTTCCTGCTGTAGATTTGAGTTCCAACTTTTTCTATGGTACTATACCAAGATTCGTTTCGAACACCACGGCACTCGATCTCTCAAAGAATGCATTCACAGGATCCCTGTCTTTCCTATGCACTTCAAGTGACAGTTGTATGACTTATCTTGACCTTTCTGATAATAGGTTATCAGGAGGCCTTCCTGATTGTTGGGGCCAGTTGACACAGTTGACCATTGTCAACTTGGAGAACAATGATTTATCTGGTAGCATCCCAAGTTCGATGGGATTGCTTTCAAGCATTAGAACACTGCATTTGAGGAACAACAGTTTTACAGGTGAAATACCTTCATCATTGAAAAATTGCTCCTGGCTAGAGCTTCTTGATCTTGGAGAGAATAAATTGACAGGAAAAGTATCAGCATGGATAGGAGAAAACCTGAAAAACTTGGTCGTTCTTCGTCTGCGATCAAATGAGTTCTATGGAAATCTATCTTCAACAGTTTGTCATCTTCGTTATCTTCAAATATTAGATCTTTCGTTCAACAATTTATCAGGAACTATTCCATCTTGCCTCAACAATCTTACTGCTTTGGCTCACACTCAAAATTCAACTGCAACTATAACCCATGAATTTTTTTTATGGTTATAGTTATTGGCATGGAAGTAGTGACTGGGGTACAAAGTTCAGTGATGAGTATATCGACACTACCGTTGTTGTATGGAGGGGAATTGAGCAGTCATATGGGAAAACACTAGGATTGCTGAAATTGATAGATCTTTCGAGCAATAATCTGACAGGAGAAATTCCTGAAGAAGTGACAGCCCTGTTGGGCATGATTTCCCTGAACTTATCAAGAAACAATTTGACTGGTACCATCCCTGGAAGAATCGGAAACTTGAATTTGATGGAATCTCTTGATCTGTCACACAATAAGCTTTGTGGTGAAATTCCCACAAGCTTGGCAAATTTATCTTTCCTTGGTAAGTTGGATTTGTCAAGTAACCAGTTGACAGGGAGAATTCCGTCGAGTACTCAGCTTCAAAGCTTTGATGCCTCTGCATATCAAGGAAATGCAATGCTTTGTGGGCCTCCACTAAGTGACTGCCCAGGTGATGGAACAATGCAACATCCATCAGCAACTTCCAGCCCGGGATATGACCTTAAAGAAAGCGAAGAATGGATCAACAGGTCATCTCTCTATTTTGGAATGGGGGTTGGATTTGCTCTAGGGTTCTGGGGAATTGTAGACTCTTTACTGGCAAGTAATTGCCTGGGATGTGTTCACTTCCAGTTCTTGAGGACCATGGTAGACATTTTTTGTCAGAAAATTCTTCTGAAGTTAGGCCACATGAGATAAGCTGTTGCTGTTTTGTACACTAATAAGCGTCCTGCATTGATTTTGTAGACATGCGTATATGAGGAGCCATAGAATTAATCACAGTGAAGTGTAATATCAGATTAATTACAATGTATAATAATTATTACGTCAATGAGTTCTGAATTGTTTGCTACGTTGATTATGTAAAGGACTTGGTCCTTATGTAGTGTGTTGAAGCAAAGAATCTGTAATTTTTCTGTTTAAACTGAACAAATAAATGTTCTGAAACTTGTTCCTTGTTCTCTATACATCAGGTTGGCCATGGCCTTAAGATTGTGGACATAGGCCTGGCCAGTAATTCATGATCATGCTTTTTTATTATGAATACATAGCCTGAATTTAAATTATATATTATCATTCTCTAGTCTACCTATTTTATTGAATAATTCATTCTCTAGGCTACAGCCAGCTTTCGGTGAATAAAACAAAATCTCCCATTAACCACTTTCCATATTTTTCAGTCTTGATCTGTTTACGAGTGCCACAGGGCAGGTTGGGGGCATAATTCTTAACAGAAGTTTTTGTTCAATTTTTTACATTACCTACTCCAGATGTATTACCCTAATAGTTATCTTATCTACTAAGGTACATTAAACCCCACGGCCAGATTTGTGGCACATATATCCATGTCGAAGTGAAAAATACTTAGAAAATGTGTCACAAATCTGGTGTAAATAGTAAGCAAAAATTTCCAATAACAAATCCTATCCCTATAAAATAGGCAACAAAAGGAATCTTGATCTTATAAAATCTATAAATCCAATTAGGGAAAGCAAAAGGAATTGCCTAATTAAATATATTACGTATCTTGTGCACTTTGGAAACAGAATCATAACTTACTACAGTTTTTTAAGGATTAGTTTTAGTTGCAGTTGATCCATATCCGAAGTGGATATATGGTTTTAAAAGAAAATAGTGAAAGATTTCCGGTAGATTTTTTTTTTTTCTCTATATATAGATGATTTTGGTGACAAGGAGTTTTTAATCACATACGAAAAGAAAAGAAGCATACGTAATTCAACAAGAAAGAAAAGAAGATGACGATCTCATCGAACCCTGCACCACTGATAGCTTCTTTTGGTGAGATGTTAATAGATTTTGTACCAGATGTTGCTGGTGTTTCTTTGGCTGAATCTGGTGCCTTCATTAAGGCACCTGGTGGTGCTCCTGCTAATGTGGCCTGTGCTATCACCAAGCTTGGTGGTAATTCTGCTTTCATTGGCAAGGTAAATTAAATTGCTTCAAGCCTTTTTTTCATTTGATACCCACATGGGCCCCGACTACTCCCAACTTTGAGCCAGGTGGATCCCATGAAAAGGGTAAAACTCTTCCAACACCTGTTGCTGCTTAGTGTTTTTGTTTTTCAATCCATTACTAGACCTTAAATTTCGTGTATGTTTTTTTCATTACTATCATAATTTGTGTTATCGTTTGTGATAGGTCGGAGAGGATGAATTTGGGCACATGCTTGTTGATATCCTGAAGAAAAATGGTGTGAATTGTGAAGGGGTATGCTTTGATCAGGAAGCAAGAACTGCATTAGCTTTTGTGACTTTGAAAAAGAATGGAGAAAGGGAGTTCATGTTCTATAGAAACCCTAGTGCTGATATGCTGCTAAAGGAATCAGAATTGAGCATGGGTTTGATTAAGCAGGCAAAGATATTCCATTATGGATCAATAAGTTTAATATCAGAGCCATGCAGATCAGCACATATGGCAGCCATGAAAGCTGCAAAGGCAGCTGGAGTTTTGCTTTCTTATGATCCAAATGTGAGACTGCCACTTTGGCCATCTCCTGAGGCTGCTAGAGATGGGATTAAAAGTATATGGAATGAAGCTGATTTCATAAAGGTGAGTGATGATGAAGTAGCCTTTCTCACACAGGGAGATCCTAACAATGAACAAGTTGTTATGTCATTGTTTCATGATCGCCTCAAGTTGCTCATCGTCACTGATGGAGAGAAGGGTTGCAGATACTTCACTAAGGCAAGCTACTTCATGTCTAATTTCCTGAATTATTTTCTGTGTATCAAGAGAACTGTTTATGAATGATTTTCATCAATTTCTGATTATTTTGTTTCTGGCAATTTACCTGTGCAGAGTTTCAAAGGAAAGATTCCAGGGTATGCAGTGAAAACAGTTGACACAACTGGTGCTGGTGATGCTTTTGTTGGTGCATTTTTGGTCTCTCTAGCTAAAGACACATCTATTTTTGAGGTGCTTGATTTCTCTTCTTTTTCAACGAATTTATTTCTTGCTTTTGTTTCGTTTCTATTATAAAGGTCTTGGTGATACTAATTTTGTTATTTACAATTACAAAAATTGCAGAATGAAGGGAAATTGAAGGAGGTATTGGCATTTGCAAATGCATGTGGAGCAATTTGTACAACTCAGAAAGGAGCAATTCCAGCACTTCCATCAACTTCTGATGCCGAAGCACTTGTCAAGTCCTGCAAGGCCTGAAGTTGTCATCAACTCTACTTAGCTAGCTCTTTGAATTTCATGCTTTTCTTGTTAAGTTGGAAATAAGTCTTTTTCTTTTAGTTTTCTTCTTGTTAGACTGGAACTAAGGAATGTTTGTTGCCTTCCGAAATTGTGTTTAATCGAGGTTCCACATTGTGAAACAAATGTTTACTAAATAATATGCATGCAATTACCTTAATTTAGTTGTCAGTAGATTTTGCAGCTCTTATGACCTATCCGTGCCGCTTCTATGACCTATCCGTCCTATCCGTGTCGCTTCTATGACCTATCCAAATCAAACTGATTAACCTATCCCGATCAAATTGAATTAATCCGTGCTCATTCAAAAACAATATTCTAAATCAAATCCATTCAAGATATGTAACATAATCATTCTATGATAAATGCCTACCTAAAAAACAATCACTCAATATGAAAAATGTTCTGAGCTACTTTAACACCCACATGAGAAAACTCATGTTGTGTCTTAGGGCAGTTTCAAGTTCCACCCTTCTAAGGCTTTACTGGAACCAGCTATAAGTGACAAATTGCAACTTAAGGACAACAGGGCCAAAAGTTTAAAAATGGTGAGAGTTAATTGCACGAAAAATCAGTAAGTAGTTTTAAGATCAGAAATGTAAATTGCAAGGCCACCATAGTTTCTGAGTTAAACAAAGTTCATAATTTTAGAACAAAGATATTGATGTATGTTGAAGAACAAGTCCAATATATAAACCATTTAAAATGAAAATAAGTAGAGATACTAAGGAAAAATACCAAATTCAAATACATTCAACTCCTTAACAAAATTGTGAGCTACTACAACTAGCTAGCCACCAGAAGTTCAGTAGGTAACAGGAGCCAGTATGTCTAGTTGGGAACCAAGCTTTTCCTCTGCAACCTTCTCAGCCTTCACCCTGAGTTTGTTCAATTGCTTCTTCCTCTCATAGACAACCTGAGCCTTTTCCTTTCTCTTCTTCTCAAGCTCCTGTGGATAATTTGATAATTAGAAGCAAAGTTCATGCTTATTCAACAATTACATCCATAATTGAAAGGAACTAAAGAGAAAATAAAAACTAATGAAGTGGTGTACATGGCCAAAGAACAGAATTGCAAAAAAAAAAAATACAACAATTACGTTCAATAGATTTGCTTCTTAATTAATGGCCCGACGCAGAAGCTAACTGTACCCTTAAAATTTCTATCAAGGACTGGATGGTATGACTCAAAGATAAAGAAAAAATGCAAAGCACGGAACTCTAGCACCATCCTAGAGCATCAAAGAAACCTTCTAGCCAATTTCCACAAAAGGCAAAGCCTCAAAATCAGCCATCAAAGAAAATCAGAGATAGATAGCTTGAGATAATCAGGAAAATGTACCCAGTCAAAGCTCAAGTATGCTTGATAGATACATCAAGCTAAAAAACCAATCTGTTATAGAACTTGTAGGTAGCATCAAAACACCAAAAATAAAATCTATACAACAAAAAACAAGAGAAATTTCACAGTGACAATCAAGCAGTCCAAATAAAGCAAAGCTGAGTTGCAATTACTATATAAACATGATCCAGACAGCTACAATCAGCAACAAGAAGCACATCTCACAGGGGAAAAAACAGTAAGCAATTCAAGATTAAAAGACTCACCCTGATAGTGTCATAGTGGTTCCATCCAACCTCAGATGATAGCCGGCCTAATAGGCAGTATTTGTGTCCACTCTGAAGCCTCAACACCCTAATATCGTTACCAAGAACAGAAAATGATCAACACCAAACAAAGCTTCACCCACTAAATTTCAGAAGAAACAAAACAGAACCCAATAGAATTAAAGTGAAGAACACTCACTTAAGAGCATCAGGAATAACCATTCTTTTCATCTTGTCATATGGTGGAGGGATACCCTCATAAGCCTTCAATCTTGCAAGTGCAGCTTCCCCACGCTTTGTCTTGTGTGGGATCATTCTGCGAAATAAGTACCAAACACGCATCAATAATTTAGCTAAAAAACCAAAGCAAAATGGATGAAGCAAGGTGGAGATGGCGATAGAGAAACAGACCCACGAACGGTGCGCCAGAAGATCTTAGCAGGAGCACGGAAGTGAATGGGACCGTGAGAGGGTTTAGTGTTCATTCGCTTACGAAGAAACCTCAAGTACTTCATCTTCTGCCTTACAAGTCCACCTGACATGCAAATCTCTTCGCACCTAACCACCACTACTTTCTGCCCATTCAGCAGCTCCTTTGCCACAATCGATGCCAGCCGACCTAACATGTGGTGGCGTGCGTCCACCACCACCTTCTTGGCGCAGATCCCCGATCCGGATACCATTTTTGCCCGCACACAGACTCGCTCTGTCGCTCTTCAGCCTAGTTGTATGTTATTAAACGGAGTATATAAGAGGAAGGAAGCTAGGGTTTTGTTTCGATGGATATGAGTATATGACTCAAGAGGATGGTAAACTCAAACGGGCCGATTGGGCTGACCAATGCCTCTCGGCTTGATCCAATTTGATGGAGGCCTGTCCGCAATTAGAGAGCAAAGCTACTACACACACCCACATACAAATTTTACATAATAATCTCGGCTAAATCCATAATAAATAATTGGGAAAAGTACGGAAAACTACGATTTTGCACTTTTAAGTATATGTTTCATTTTTTGATAATTTGGGTTATGTGTTTGTTACAATTTGACAATTTTCAATATATGAGGCTAACGCCGTTAAATGAGTCTGACATATTGTACGACATAACTAAAAATAATTAAGGTGAAAGTACGGAAACTCACCCTATGGTTTCAATGTTTTGCAATTTTAAGTATGTGTTTCACTTTTGTGACAATTCGGGTCTTGTGTTTCACCTCGTCGGACTCATTTAATGGCGCTAGCCTCATATACTAGAAATTATCAAACAGCGACAAATACAGGACCCAATTTGTCAAAAAAATGAAATACATATTTAAAAGTGCAAAACCGTAAAACCACAGGGTGGTTTTCCATACTTTCCCCTAAATAATTTACACGTATGCTATATCAATTGTTCTAACCAACTGGTAAATGAGCTATTTTCTTTTAAATCATATTTCGAGTTTAATTTTTTATACATTGCATAAAATTAATTGTTGAGAGATTTATACTACACTTATAATTTTACTCGGATCGAACTGAACTAGTTAAAATTTAATGAATTTTTGATACATGTAATTTAGAAAAAAAATAATTTACACATATATTTAGGCTGAATACATAGTTTTACTAAGGTGATGAAATTATAAATATAGCTAGATTAAGTGGTGACATTTTGAAGTTTAGCTACATTAGGTTATTGGATTGAGGATATATTTGGTTTAATTGTTTATATCAAATGAAAATTGATAGTTGTTGCATATAGCTAATAATTGATGAATATAAACCATTTAATAAAATTATGTTATTTACTATTAATATGTTAAATGATCATTTTTTTTAGAAGAAATAAATCTTTTATTCATTGAAGATCAATAATACATTTTGATGAACATATAACATGAATAAAGTACAATCAAGAAGTATAAAAAAAATTCTTACTGAAGATATGAAACCATTCGTCGCTATTCTTCAATCGTGTTGACAGAGCTATTTTAGTTTGTTAAATGATCATTAAAAATATAATTTTTATTTTTGTAATACAGTTTCATATATATTTATAATATTTTTTAATTATATAAATTATTTTAAAGTAGTGTATCATAATGAATAATAATTTATTATTTTTGGTTTATGTATTATTAAAAGTATCACTAAAAACTATTTAAAATGAGTTTTAAAATACAGGTTTTACTAATAAAATTTTTTTAAAAAAGTTATAGATATAGATATTATATTATATTATTTGATACTAATATTAATTTAAAATAATATTTTTTTATAAATTATAAATAATTAATTATATATTTATTTTGAAAGGAGTTATTTATTATAATTATTTTTTTAATAAGAGCAATACAATCAAAATAAACAAATTTAAATCTACTTGTGAAAAAAAAAACTCCCAGAGCTCATGGCAATCGAAGCTATTCTGAATAAAAATAAATATTAATGGTTAATATTTAAATTTTACTAACCACTTAAATATTAATGGTTAATTTTTTAATTAATAGGAAAGTTATATAATTTAGATAAAGATGGATTGTACAATAGAATTAGCTCTCCTCTTTTAAAATTAGATAAAAAAAAAATTTTATAAATCGATAACAACACAATTTAAATTATGTAGCTTAGGAAGTCCTTACAAAGAAGTTATAAATACTTAACTACTTCTTCACTAGTTTAATAAAAAAAATTTATATATGTTGTACAACACTCTAAAAGATAGATAAAACTCCATCAAACTCTTTTTTTCCCCAAATATATGACACTGATCTATAATGAACTTTATCATTAGGAGGGGTGTAACTGAGCCGAATCAAGCCGAGTTTTGACTATTTCGAATTTAGTTCGTTTATAATCGAGCCGAGCTCCAGCTGAGCTCGCTATCCCACTTAGTGTTCACGAGCTTAAATGAGCTTAAAGGAATTTTTAAAAATGCAAACTATAAATAAATTATAATATATTTAATAAAAATTATAATTTTATTCTAATAATATATTTTCTAAAAAAAATTTCACAATCCGAATTTATATATTATATATATAAAATCAAACTACTAAATATTAAAATTACGAGTTGGCTCATAAGCTTCTATTCGAGCATGTTCGCAAGCTTCACAAGCCGAGTTTTGTATAGATTGAACTTGGCTTTTTTATTAAACAAGTTTCAATATACGAGTTCGAACGAACTTTTATCGAGTTGAACACCAAATTGCTCGTCAGCAGCTCAGTTCGTTTACACCCTTAATCATTAGCCCAAAATTGAAAAAAAAAAAAGTAGCATATTTTTAAATTTAAAAAATTCAGGGAAAATTCTATCAGAATTTATCAAAATTTTCACTAAATTTCATTTTAATTTTATAACTTTAATTTGTACATTTTTTTTTATAAAATATTAATTTTAATTATACAAAAAAGTCACCTAAAACAATTTAAACTAATTTAGATGATGTGGTACATTGAAGTTGTCACATTATAATCCAACTCAATAAAAATTATCATGTCATATTACACGTCACCTTTTTTTATGAGACTGTTAATCATAATTTTATAAGGTTGAGTGAAAATTAATAAAAAAGTAAAAGTTAAGGTCAATAGTCTTATAAAGAAAGTGATATGATAATATGACATGACAATTTTTTATGAGTTGATCTGTGATGTGACAACTTTGGTGTACCACGTTATCTAAATTATTTAAAATTATTTTGGGTAACTTCTATGTGTAATTAAAATCAATGTTTTATAACTAAAAGAAATATAAATTAAAGTTATGGAGACAAAATAAAATTTAGTACAAAATTTGGTAATCTATTGTATATTTAACCCAAAAAAATTCAGGTATATTCAAAAATTTTATTGAGCTCGTGAATATTTTACAAGAATAATAGAAATTTGGAATGAGTATATTAAAAATATATTGTGGTTTAGCTCTTCTTTACTTATAGTCCTATGATTTTTTTTATGACACTTAAGTACCATGTTTGTGATATTTGTCGTTAGCACACCTAAGTCAAATTCCCTAATGTCGTTAACTATGATGACATGAATGTTGACATTCTGACATGGATGCTCACATGGATGTTGACATGTTGATATGGATGCTCACGTAGATGTTGACGTGCTGATGTGGATACTGACATCGGCATCCACATCAGCATAATTAATAATGTTAGTGAGTTTGACCTATATTTACTAATGAAAAATATCACAGGGTACTAAAGTGTCACGAAAAACTAATTGACCATAAGTGAAAAATGCTAAACCACATAGTACTTTTTGGTACTTATTGCTAAAAATTTTAACCTATTAATTTATTCAAATAGTTAAAAACATCATCTTGATTATAATAAAATTATTTTTATTTGATTAATTTCAAGTAATTTTTTAGTTGATTTTTGTAATAAATTTCATATTGTTAAATATTATGGTAACAATTACAACTATTAATTATTAGTATTAACTTATTGTATCCAAATAAAATCATCACATATCTTAGTATGTTTGGTATAAATAAATTTTACAAAATTTTATGAAATTTATTTGTAAATTCAAGTAATTATGTTTGGTTTGAATAAAAAATTTATCCAATTCATTTCCGATTACAACCTTTTAATTTTGTAGAATTATTTAATACTAAACCAAATTTTAAAAAATTATTAGAATATTCAAATGAATTCGATTTATAACATATCCCTTTGAACTACATATATTTTACTAATAAGAATTTATTTTAAATAAATTTTCATCTAAAAATAAAATGAAATTTTTAATGAAATTGAATCAAATAAATAAATTTAATTTTTTTTTTGTGTGATTTTATCTGATTTTAGAGTTATCTTTCATTTTATGGCTATTCAATTTATGAAAAAACATAAGGTAATTTAATATTTTTATATTCTTTTTGTATAATTTATCTAATATTATTTAATTTATCAAAATTTATATTTAAAAAATATAATATCCAGTCAATATAAATAATACTTATTAATCATTTAATGTTTTTTGAAAGAATTAATAATTTAATGTTAAATCAACTTTTGATATTTTCTGATTTAACATTAATAATTTAATGTTAAATCGGAAAATATAAAAAGTTGATTTAAATTATTGAATTAAATAACACTACTTAAATTATAAATACCCTTTTGATTGATTAGGTAAAAAATAATGAAATCAATTCAAGGCTAAATAATGTCCTCTATAAAGAGTTTCTCTCCAGACTTTTCTCCTCTCTTCTCTAGCTACTGTTCCTTCGTGTTGCTCCTCTTGATTAGGGATCAATTTCTGGTCATTTTTAGCCAAAAATTGATCTTTTCTTTTATTATGTTATGTATATTATGCTATTTTATTAAAATAAGTAATTCCACAAATGCCAAGAGAAGGGGTGAATTGGATTTTTAAAGAATATGGGTAATTTTTGTTTTACACCCAAGAGCAACCAAAAATAGAGTAAGAGCTGAATTAAATAAAGGATAAGAGCAAGAAAACACCAAGGATTTATAGAGGAAGAAGTTTTTGACTCCTTTGTTGATACTACCCCTACCCCTACACTCTTAAAACCAAAAACTGAAAAGCTCGAACCTCAATCAACAGGTCAAGGATCTTAAAATCAGTGTTCTGGACATCTGGAGTTCAGATGAGGAGGGAGATGGACCAATTGCTTTATGGAAAGTCAATGAATGAAAAGAAATCCCTCCAACTAGGAAGGGTAAAAAGAAAGTAGGAGAAGCCGAATCCGTTGAGCTACAGGAGGAAGACATGAATGCAGAGAAGAAAGATGAGGAAGTAATCAAAGCCAAGAGAGATGAAAGAACTCTCGCTAGTGTTTGGGAGTTGCTAATGAACTCCAAAGCCCATAGGGAAGCTGTAGACTGTGGGGTTTAGCGCGCGCCCAAGTTTCTTGCAACCGCGACACTGTTTGAGCTCATGGCTTTAGAGAACACACTAACCATTGTCACAAAGACATAGCATGGAGATGCGGAGTCGCCACCTAGGGTAATAACTAGGACAAATTGATGAGTGGTGATAACTCGATTCTCTAAATAAGTTGCACCACAACCAGGAATTCTGGATATGGAATACCAACTTCTCTAGTCTTGTGTTCGTTTAGAATTATTTTATGAATTACTAGATTATCCTCTAATTACATGCAATTTCATAAAAACCTAAATTAAACATCCATAAATCCTAAAGGCAACTAATCATGAAATTACACATAAGCAATGCATACATACAAAGCATATAAACCCTAGGTTAGTCTAATCTACAAATTTTAATTAAAGTGAGCTAAGTTTACATATTATGAAAAAGTGCTTAATTAATGAGCTAAGTTTAATTTAATGTTATTAACTAAATGAGCTTATGTATAAATTAACTAGGTGGATCTAAATTATTTTTAACCTAAAATTTAAATTAATTATGGGCCTAAAATCATTTAATTAATCAACCTAATAAAATATGATCTAATGATTAACCTAAAAACCCAAAAAGCAAGAAAAACAAATAAACATGCAAACAAATAATAATAATAATAAATAAAGCAAAATAACTAAAAATAACAAAACAGTAAACAAAACAATAAATAAAATAATCATAAAAACAATAAACAAAATAAATCAATTAAAACATGCATCTAGTGATTTCTAACCCTAATTTAATTAACATGCAACCTAAAATTAATCTAAAGCCACCATTAATTTTATTAGA